>APFE030078771.1:23693-50718 GCA_000404065.3 Pinus taeda | reverse complement strand
TTGGGCATTCTCCTATTTTTCTTCTGGTAATTTCAAATTTTCAGATCTTGGGGTCTTTCCCCCAAGATCCATTGCAAGTTTTCAGATCTTGGGGGTCTCTCCTCCCAAGATCCATTCCAATCTTTTAGATCTTGTGGTCTCTCCTCCCAAGATCCGGATCACCCACACTGCTTCGAGTTAGACTTCGGTCTGTGCTCTGTAAAATGATTCCAAAAGGGCCAGTAGTGTAGGGATTTGCTTGGCTGCCTAATTTTTGAACCTAGGTTAGGGTCCATCAAGCCAAAACCTCCTTATCCCTCCTTTGATGTAGCACCCTTATCTCTATTTTCTTCATATAACCACGGGCTAAGACTAGAGGATTTAATGTTTTAGGTGCTAAGGCCTTTAAACGTATGTCTGAGGGCCTCTTTCTGTAATAATGAGAAATTCCCTTTGATTTTATCTTAGACGACATTGGCTGATGTTTAGACGCGAAATATTTATTAAATAGAGCCTATGAAATATCACATTTGGGCACTTCTTCCTCACTGCAATCGCAGCCGGGAAGGGGCATTGGAAAAGGAAAGAATTTTCATTTTGTGCGATCATCGATATGCAGGATGACATCACCATTACCACATGTCACCCTGTGAGTGGTGAAAAGTGTCACTGGGAAATGGCCCCATAAGACCCCTGAAAATGCTGAAACTGAGTGACATGTGTCCCGTACCACGTCAGCATCTGTAATGCCACATGTCCTCCATATTGCCATGTCATTGATGACGTCAGCTACCATGTCAGCTCTAAGGACCAATTGTATGCCACCATGTGGCCCTTTGGAGGCGAGAGAAAAATGCTTGCCTAGCCCTATTCTAGTGTGCATTTCCTTTGTTAATGAATTTCGACCCTTGCTGAAAATTTTACACTATATCGCAAAATTGGCCCCCACATAGTCTTGGAATGAAAACCTTGCTGATTTTCCGATATTGCAGGATTGTGGGATGTGAGATTTACTGTGCCGCCTTATTGCCATGTGGAGGAGAGAGAAGGGGGTGGCCCAACCTTGGTTTTTCCATGCTTTCCTTTATTATATTTTTTCGTCCCTCCCTAACGATTTCACACTATATCACAAGATCAACCTCCCACAAGGTTTTGGAGTTTTCTATGACTGTGGGGTCACCGAGGTGTTGGATGTGGGGCCTAGTGGACCTGTAGGATTGCGGGACCTACAATATGCGAGGACCTACGAGACTGTGGGATCTGCGGGATGCGGGGACATGCGAGACTGCCAGACCCACAAGATACAATATCTGTGTTTAGAAATGTGAATCATTGATAACCTTAACTATCCACCCTAGGACCTTGCCAATATTCAAGATGCGGCACTGCACGTAGTGTGAAGCTACTAGACTACAGGGTGCTGGACTATAGTTAGTGTGTGACGTGGCCCCACGGAGGAGAGAGAAAGGGGGTCCAGTTGCCCTTGGCTTTTCAATGATTTTTAGTGTAAATCGACCTTTTCCCTTCCCTGATGCTTTAACACTATCAACATGCATCCCCCCTGCAATTCCTTAAGGATGGCCCATAAGGAACTCCGAGGGTCATGCAAGACTGTGGGGCTACGGGATGCTCAAATATGCTTAATTTGCTATGCTTGGGGCCATCTAATAAGCTCCTTTCCTTCACTTCAAGGCAACAAGACTCGTGATCTTCCACATTGCATATCTTCTAATCCAGAGGTTCATTTTGGGACTTCTATATACCATTGGAAAGCTCATTCCGGTTACTCTGGAATGGAGAGGGTCTAGTCAATATCTGATAGCCTCTATGGCTCAAGAATTGGATTCCACTTTAGTGTTCTTATGCATCCTAGACAACTGATCATTTCCAAAGTAGTGAACAAGTAGTGAGTGACAACATTAGCTCCACCTAGGGACAATGCCTTGCTAGCGAGTTGCTGAGAAACTACAAATTGCATGGAGTCACTTCTAATTAGAAGATAGCTTTCATGAAAGTAGAAAGTTTTACATAAAATGAAAATTGAAATAACAATTGCAATACACACACCAGATAACTACAATGAGTGTAAGATAGGTACTTCTAATTTTGAAAATAAAATTTGAGGAACTATCCATTTACTGGTAGTTCCAACAGTTCACCGTCCAATTTTTGAAGCATATATGTGTTGTTCCCTTTCTCTTTTGCAATATTGAAGGGGCCAAACCATAGTGGATCAAATTTTCCATGTTTTCCTTTGTCCTCCCATCAGACATCCCACCTGAGAACTAAATCTCCTGGCTGAAGATGTCTGTCCTTGGCCTTCTTGTCAAACAAAGATTTCATCTTTTATTTGTAATTGGACAGTTTGGCCTCCAACTGTTCTCTATTTTCTTGGAGCTCAACCAACGGATTTATCCTTCTTTTCAAGGCACTTGTCTCTTCCTCGGCTTCTTATAGCAACCTTGCTACTGGCATTACTAGCTAGATCAGGAAGCCAATGACCTTGCCATACACTATCTCAAAATGTTATTTTCCAGTGGATCTTTTAAGCATTACTCGGTTGGCCCATAGAGAAAACTTCAATTGGGGGTCCCAATTCCTTTGATTTTCAGTGATGGTCTTCTTCAACACCCTCACCACAACTTTGTTTGAGGACTCAACCAAGCCATTTCCTTGAGGGTTATATGTAGTGGAGTTCCCAATGATGATATCATATTTATAACAAAAGCTGGTGAACTTGGAAAATTTGAAGACCTGAGCATTATCAGAGATTATTTTGAAAGGACAACCAAAGTGGGATAGTATGTTATCCTCCATGAATTTTATCACCATTGATTCTGTAGCATTTCTAGCTAGGATTGTCTCCACCCACTTGGTGAAATAGTTAGTGGCTGTTAATATCCATTTCTGTTGGCCACTGGATGGTGGATTGATCTCCCCTATGAAGTCGAGTCCCCACTATTTAAAAGTATTCTCCACATGCATAGGGATCACAGGGAGAGGAGCAAACCTTTTTCTTTTAGCAAACACTTGGACTTTCTGACACAACCTGACTCTAGAATGAACATCCCTAAACATTGTAGAATAGTAAAATCCATCCTTGAGGATTTTGTGTGTCGTGGTCTTCTAGCTGCAATGCCCTCTACACACTCCTTCATGAAACTCCCCAGTCACTTTATGGCTCTCTCCTTCCACCAAACATAGCAACAATACCCCCATAGGGTCCTTCCAGTATAGTAGGCCATTGTATGTGATATATTTTTGCACTTGTAATCTCAGGCTTCAGTATTTGGATGTATCCATCCCCAGCGATCACCTTAGGAATAAGAGGTAATGAACGACATTCTTATACCAAGGTGATTCCTCATATTTGGCATATATTTTCTACTAAGATGTTTTAATACGACTTTGTTGATCCTCTGGTTTGCCTTCCTTTGTGATTAGGTTTATCCCTAGTGCTTGGCAGTTGGATTCAAATAAAACCTTGGTCAACCCCTGGCCTTTAATGAGATTTGTAAGATGTATTTCCAACTCATATTCTTGTATTTTTGCTATCCACCTACCCCTCTTTCCTTTGCTTTCTCCTTGCACCAGGATGTCCTTGACTGCTATCATTGGGAAAAACGTTGGTATTTTCGATTGCAGCACATACGTGCAAAATGCCTTTAGAGTCTTTACTAGTGCATAGGATCATTTCTCCAATCTATTATATTTTAGCTTAGCATCCCTTAGGACTTGGATGAAGAAGGCGATGGGCTGCTCATAACCCGCTTTATTTTTCTACAGCAGCAATCCAACGATGGTATGTTTGGAGGAGAAAGAAAAGATATAGAAAGGCATTGAATAGTTGTTGTTGGCTAACGCTATGCCTTCAACCAATGCTTCTTTGATTCTACTAAAATAATTATGGGGGACATGGCTCCACTTGACTTCATTTCCCTTCTTGAGAATGTTTGTAATACCCTTGACTATCTATGCATGGTTGGGTGTAATCCGCCTTAAGAAATTTATTCTCCCTAAGAGGGCTTGAACTTCTTTCTTATTCCTGGGTAGGGGAATGTGGCTGATAGATTCAACTCATTTAGGATTGATCTTCATGCCCTCTTGTGCTAATATATGTCGTAGGAGCTTTCCATCACTTAGCGTGAATTGATATTTCTTAGGATTTAGGGAGAGGCCATATCTCCTAGACTTCTCAAAGGTGAGTTTTAAGTGGAGGATGTGTTCCTCTTCAGTCTTGGAAAAGACTATGATGCCATCCAAGTACACCACAATGAATTTTTCTTGCTCCCCCATGAAAACTATGTCCATGGATTTCTCAAATGTGGCCCCTACATTTATTAGCCCAAAAGGCATGCGAGCATACATGAATGTTCCCCATGAGGTGGTGAAAGCAGTCTTTTCTTGATCCTGTTAGCACCTAAATCTGCCTTAGGCTAAAGGAAGGCAAAATTCAGGGTAAGGAAAAACCATGCCCAATCTGGTAGCTAGCCCTACCAGAACAGGAGAGGGCTCTCTCCGAGTCATGCTCAACGAATAAGTAAACAAAATGGTCTGAGATGACTTAGAGTGAAATATTGATCTTAGGCTAGTAAGTAAATATGGATACAGGAAACAATTTTTTATGAATGACTAAGTTTGTAGGATGGTATGGGACCAACGGACAACAATGAGCAAAGAAATTAATACAAAGGCACAGATTACTTCGTGAGGCAAGACAGGCGGAAAGTCTAGCAATTTAGTTTGAAATAACACGGAATGGAGATATTGCTTAGGAGGGTGAAAAGGGCATAAGTACATGAATCCTTTTCAACAGAAGAAAAACAAAGAGCGTGAAACTTTCCCACATGTAGAGCAATAAAAATGAATTCTACCTTATCTTACTCAAAAAATTTCACTAAAAATGAATATGAATGAACTATGAAACATAATGAAATACATATGAAACATAAGGAAAAACAAATTTGCTACATTCACAACCACATGAATCTCATGAAACAGAGCCGCTCCCTTTCATTAATCCTCTGTCAAAATATACAATGAAGAAACAAAGTTTCTTTTCCACAGTCTCCCAGAAATTACAAGCCAACCAACCTTTTGCAAATGGTTTGCATACAATAAATAGACTATGCCATGAGGAAATAGAACGACCAAGAGTTGGGGAGTTTCTCAAATCATTACAAAATGGAGATGGAAAGCCAACCATTAGCTACAGGTGCAGCGTTACAAAAATGAAAAATGGATTGGGTGACTGTTTTCCTTCCTTTACCACTTGGATAGAAGCCAAACTCTTTAAACTTTGCCTTAGTTGCTGAAACAAGTGAAGTGTAGATGAGCGGGCCTACTGGGAGAAAGTCGTCAATCGAAATTTCGTGAAACGGAGGTGAATTTGGCCTTTTTCTCTATATGCGCCGCGCCCAATTCTATATGTGTCGTGCCCCTTTGGAGGCTGTTTTGAGGTACCTGTAGGAGTCAAAATTGTGCCCAAGTGTGCTTGTTGGAAAGCCTGGCCTGTCTACTTTCCAACCCAAGTGGAATTTGTGAATTTGGTGCTCAGACTGCTTCCTATGTGTCAAAAAAGGGGCAGAGAGGTCATTGTTTGAGTGTTTTTGACCTCCTAGAGACTCAAATCATGCCCAAATTTCTTGTCCATGCACCAGTAGTCGTGATTTTGCATGCTGAATCCAAAAATGCAAGCCATTTTTCATTTGGAGCTCCCAGTCCTAAGCGCACACATGGAGAAAAAACCTGTGTTGTGACCAAAAATTTGCCATGTGACCAACATTGCCCCAAATTTCTTGAAATTTGGGCTGGAGGTTCTCTAAGAGGTACTATGTTGGGCCACAAAGGCTTCAGCTAAGATTCAAAGCCGATCTTGCTCTTTTTGCCTCTTTTGCCTCTTTGTCGCTTTGCTCCATTTTGCCTGCAAGCTCCTTATCTGAGCCTTTGAACTCATGTTTTGTGCCCTATAATGATAAACCATCTGCCTCAATATGGTTTTGTCCCTGTTGGCCTTCTCCAGCAGTCTCTCAAGGTGGATGTTGATGTGCTCAAGCCAAGACTCACGGTCATTGTTAATCTCTTGCTCCAAGGGAGTGAGCTCGATCCTCCTATGCTGTGTAGCTTGGTGATTCTCACGGATGCTTTGCAGCTCCATGATCTCATGCTGGTCCTCAAGCTATTTGTTCCTCTGCTCCAAATACCTGATAATCCATTTGGCCCTCTCCAAATTGAGTGACAAGTCTTGGATCTCCGTTTTTTGCTCCTGGATGGTCATCCTAAGTTTGGCACTCTCCACGTCTACATCATCATCCTAAATGAGGATGAAGTCGGCCTCCTGTTCACCTGATGGCCCCTCCTCATGCATGGGCCTCTTTCCCTTATCATGTACCTGTGTTGTTGATGCCGAAAGCGAGGCCCCTTCCACCCCGGGTGGAGATAACACTCGCTTTGCTGCTGTAAACAAGTTCCTACTGCCTCTGTGATATGTGATGAATATTGGCATAGTAGTGGTCTCGTGGTGCTCATACTGATGAGAAGTACCACCTATCTCATGCTCTGCCTCTGATAATACATGTGAAGTGCTGAAGAGTTCATGGGAGATGAAGTCCTCCCAAGCAATACCCTGCAATCTCAACTGATGATCAACAAAAATCTGAATAAGAGAAAAGTGATAAACACTGTTAAGTTGCTGCTAAGGGGTCTTATGTTGCATGAAGGTGTTCATCCTCTCTATGTTCCTGCAAATGAAAAATGGGAGGTTCATCATCCGTACCCTGGTAAAGTTCATGAGCAACCTGATGTGATAGGCATATAGACGAGAGAACCTCCCCTCACAGCTAAAGTATTTCATGATCAATTTCATGAGTGGAGCATATTCATCTTTCAAATATCTGAATGGAAAGACTCTTGTGAGCTGCCTCAAGAAAGTGGCCTTAATGTAAGGCTCATAATGTTGCCTATCCACCTTCTGTTTCTTGTGCCACTATTCTCCAACATTTGGTATGCTGATTTCTAATGAGATAGTTTCGGGTGTCAATGTGAAGGTGACCCCGGCCAAGATAGAGTGACCCCCATGTAGGTGAAGCACAAAAAGACGGGCCAACTCATGATGAACTCTAACATTAGCCACCCTTTGACAAAATTCAAAACATGATAGATGCTGGAAGCATGACATAGCAAGAGGGCAGGCCTGCAGTTCTGTGAGGGTGGTTCTCTCATCCCTAACATGTTTGCCACTCTTGTGATGTCTCCTGGGAGCCTGTTCTTCTAAGGATGAATCACTTTGTGTATCCATCTCATACTCTGATGAATGCTCAGATGCCATGACTACTGTGTGTACTGTACTTCGGCTGCCCTTTGATGATGGTGTGAAACTAGGTGTTGTTGTGATATTTGCCACCAAGGGGAACAATGAAAAAAGGGAGTATTAGGAGGGGAATAATATGATGGGAATAGGGGTTATGGGGAGAAGTTTTGTTTAGGGATATGTAGGAGGGTTTGGGGATTTGATAGGGTAGGGTTTTGGGGTTTACATTGACCAATGAGTGGAGGGATAGGGTATAGGGTTTGGTAGTGTTTTAGGGTAGGGATAATAGGAAAAATGAGAAAGGGGGGATAGGAAAAAATGGTAAGAAAGGGAAAAATTAGGGGTGATAAGGGAGCCTTGGCACTAACACCACAATTTTGCAACCCTAGAAACCATGGCTTTGATGTTTTTTTAGTGGTTGGTTTTATGAGTTTTGTTGCAATTATAAATAGCCATGAACCACCATAACATTCACAAAATTTAATGAGCAAGCCACAATATAGAGCCTACCTGTTGATTTGAGGGGTTTCACAGGCAACTTGAGGAAATTTGGCACAATTTCGGGCCTCTGTGGGCGTGCGCCGTGCGACAAGCCCAGTGCGTCGCGCTCTTTATATGCGCCGCACCCTTGTAAACTTTGCACTGTGGGGTGGCTCTGTATGCGCCGCACCCCTTTGTGTGTGCACCGCGCTCTGGAAAACACCTCCAATTTCACTCCAAACAGGCACTTTGCTCTCCCAATGACTTTGCAATATTTCTCTATGACCTTGATTTGCACAATGACCTTGTTTGCTTGTGGAAACCTCTATTTAAAGACTTTGAAGTCATGGGTTTAATTTTTTCTTCTCCAAAACCCACTTTGCTAATGTTTCATTTTGGCTCTTTTCACTGACTTAATGCAACACTGAATTTCACTTTTTCGTTTGAATTTTTAGCTAGAATGATGAAATTTTCGGCACTTTTTGCAGGGGTTGCATGACAGGGCATTTGGCCACGGAAACCATGACTCCACATGAAGGAATTAACTAGAGACTTGTTTGAAAATTTTCACAAATGACACACTGTTTGACTTTTCTTCAAAACAGATTTTTGAAGAACAGTCATAATCTGTCAACATGACGATGAAACTCTCTGAATCATAACTTTGTAAGGGCCTCACTCTGGCCTGCATGGCTTTATTGCACATGGTTGAAGACAAAATTGATTAATCCCTAGACCTAATGATCAAAAATGACTTTTGTCCATTAAAGGACCATACCTTGATTATCATGGACTTTAGTGATCATTGACAAAAGACCTAAGGCAACAGGAGCCAGACATGAGTGGAAATGACTAGCATGACCTATTCCGTCAGATTATGGCATGCCCCTACTAGAATGCAGCTAGGTGAATGGAGTGGGACTCCTAAAAATGAAATGCATAAATAGTTTTGATCTCTGACGGAGGACTGACAAGACCGACTCTAACAGGAACATCTAGAGAACTTCCGGTGTTGACATGACAGCAGGAGACTGTACCAAAACATCTACTGTGCTATATGTATGGGAAGCTTTGGTAGAAGCAAAATTTTGACGTATCGGTCCTTTGGGGATCTTGGGAATAACCTTGACCTTAGGTAGAGGGATCTGTAAAGTACCGTTGAGTAACAATAGAGGCTCAGTGGACACTTTGGGTTCGGACTTAGTCGTAGAATTAGCAGGTGGCTTTTCGTACTTGCACGATCGAGTCTAAAGGTTGACTTGTTCGGTATTAAACTCATCAGAATTCATCATAAGAATTTAATAGTCATGGTGACTAGGTGGTGGAGTTGGTTGAGCTTCCTAACCTTGTGTAGGTTGGGTAGCTACATAGAGGGAAAGGATTGGTAAGCACAGTGGGTTGAGATGAAGCAAGAGGAAGAGGAGGAGCGGTGGGATGTGATCCTTGAGATGTTGCTTGAGCTTCCCATACTTGCCACATCTACGATAAAAAAGGAAACTCATGGGTATAATGACCATAAACTCTACAATAATCACAAGTTTTTTACGTATGAGGAGCCTTGTTCTTCTTGGGCTGACTTCTTTGTTGCTAGGTTGTGATATTAGGTTGAGGACCCTGAGGGGCATTGGGCGGAGGACCCTCATTGCCTTGATTACCTTGACACTGAGGGTTCCTATTAGCCTTTCTCTTGTTCCTTTTCTTGGGTTTAGGGGGATTGGGTCCACTATGTTGAGCATACACTTGTCCTTGAGGGGGAGGCGGTTGTTGCAGCTGAGGAGGAGCAGGCATGGGGCGTTGGGGCGCTAGTGCTAAAGGAGCTAAAGCACTAGGTTGTGCATACTTATAATAAGGATATGGGGCAACATTGGTATAAGTAGGCAGAGCAACAGTTGACCTTGGAAATTATTGATGCATATGGGGATATGCATATGGCGTGCTAGGACTTGAATAAGGATTTCCTTGAGGAGGATTGGGAGAGGGATAATTGTAAATAGAACTGGTCAGTCTCTAAGGTTGACCATAACTCTTATGAGGTGGAGAATATGGTTGAGGGTGTGAAAGGGTCCCAACTATACCATTCGCAGCATGAGAGGTCCCTGATGTATTAGCAGCACCACGCCGAGGTAGATCAGGGATGACAATGTAAACATAACCTAACTGAGCATAAATCAGATCAAATTTGAGAGCTATTTGGAGTGCTTCTCTCTCAAACTAAGGAAAGTGTGATGCGACATATTTTGCAATGGGGGCAAACAATGATCATAGAAACCAATCCATATAGACTCGGTCTTCAAAGTCAAGAGCTCTACAGATGCCCCTCTTTATATGCCATTCGTGAACATGGTCGGAAAGGTGAGTGGCAGAAGTTTGACGAAAAGAAGTCAAGAGTTTAGTACTGGTATCATAATGGAGAGGTAACTGGAAATATGAAATAAGGTTGTGGCAAGAGTCGCTAAAGTGGAATTGGTTTCTCTAAGTTGGTCGACGTACCACTTAACAGTAGCTCTAGTGAGCATGCGTTGGAACAAATGAAGATGAATGGAGTCTTTGGTAATTGTATTGGATGAACACCACATGGAAGGAGCGAACATGATTAGTTGGATATTCTCGAGGATTACCTTCAAACTTGGGGAAGTCTAAAGGGAGTTTAGTAGCCATTGCTTGCCATGTGGGATCATGGAGAAGAGGATCATTGATAAGTTGGCTAAAATATGGGAGACTTAAACCAACCCTAAAAGGAAGTAAGCGAGAAGGAGTGACCATGCCGGTAGGGGTTCCGCTAGTGGGGGTACCTAGATTAGCACCTGTGTTAACACCTTGGGGTCTCACACCCACATTGGTGCCTAACATGGTGGCGATATGGGGTTGAGAAGACACAGAGTCAAAGGATGAACTCGATGAATAAGCAGAATCAAAATCAAAATCAAAATCAGAATGATGAATTGATGGAGGACTGTGAGGATGAACTCGAACCCGACAGGGAGGAGTTATATGGCCTAACATGAACTGAGGGTGAAGTCATTGAATTCGATGTGACAAATTACTTGGAGGCTCTATGGTGTCTAGACTAAAGAGTAATGATAGTAATAAAAGAGAAACAAACAAAAAGCAAACACCTAGTGTAGTGGTGCCAAGTGTAAACTAAATATTTTAATGATGTTACTCTAATACAAGAAAACATGTCCTATCAAAGAAAAATACCTCTAGTCTATAGGTGATCTAAATCCTCAAACAATCCTAGGTATACTATTTCAAATGGGCTTCCAAATAACTTCTTACTTGACAGAAATTGATCCCTGCAAGCAGAGATGTCCAGAGAAAGGTGGGGTAGAGGACCAACAACTTCCCACAATTAGTCTTATAAGGTGTTTTCCTAATATTGGTCACTATGATTACCTTTGTCCCATGGAGGTGGTCAAGTCTTTAGCTTCTTGGTAGTCAACCAAGGCACAGAATTCCCTGCCATAGGTTGGGTAGCCCTGAGAACTGCTTGCATGATGACCTAGCCTAACCCCTTTGAATCATGTTTCTGATGCACTCTGGCTTTGACAGTGGTATGGTGAAGGATTTTAAGCTCCATGATATGTGAACTTCTATGTATCAATGAAATTGATTGATGGGTGTTATTGGAAGCCTATCCCACCAACCCTACACCTACACTACAAAGCTTGTTTGGCCTTGATGCCCAAGTGGGCTTAATCTATGTGTGTTGATTTATTAAGGTGTAGGGTTTCAAGTCTTGGCTTGGCGGTGTTAGCCAAGCTCACATTTGCTTAAGGTGTGAACATGTGAAAATTATGTGTCAAGTGGATGAGTTAACTAAGGATGTTTCATGATTCCATATGCTAGTGAAAATAAAATGTTGAAATATTGTAAATCATGCACACAAAACCCTCGCGCACGAGGGCTACTAAGCGGCTAAGAAAGAGAAGGAAAACAAGAAACTCAAAGACATAAAAAGAGACCAAAAAAATATAATGTCAAGGGACTCGGATCTAAAGGCTCTAATTTTGTAAATGATGCAGACAAACAAAAAAATCAGAGGTGAAAAATGCAGCAAAGGATAGGTGTGAAGCTCAAAGACATAGGATGCTCAAGGGGATCCTAAGGGGGAAAACGCAAACCCAAACTCTAAAGGGAGAGTAGGTAAAATAAATTTATCCAAAAGATTTGAAAAGTAATGGATTAGATTTGAAAAAAAGAGGCTAAAAATGCTGAAAATCGTAGACTCCTCACTCAACAAATCTCTTCCTAACAATGTGGGGTGTACTCTAAACCATAGGGGGATTTTTCCTTTGTCAGAGAGACAAATCAAGTGGATCCAGACCTAAGGGAGACTGAAAGACAAATATGAAGTACCCAAACCAATTTGCATACAACACTCTCAACAAATCTGTAAAAAAATTGAAAAATTTTCGAAAAAGGTTCAAAACATAGGTATAGATCTATTTCTAAGGAAAATACAGTTTTCTAGCCAAGAAGTGTGTTATGCAACTCACTTATGTGGCTAAAAAGTGTGTTTGGTTCGCGGGAGTCTCGTTCAAAAAATCTCGCACAACTTTTGTCATCTCTTGCTTGGATGGTACCTATGGCCTACGGAAAAGACCAGAAACCCAACAAGATCGAAAATTTTGACAAAAGGGTTTAATACTATAAATGGAAATTGAGAGGCTAAAAATAGTTGAAGAAAACCCTCAAATTTTCTGAAACTTCAATTCCCCAAGAATGTTGTTATTACCCCAGTGGAGTCGTTGTTTGTTGGATGACGAATGTGTAACTAAAGGCCTAGTGGCGTTGACATTTGTTAGTGTGAAATTTCTTGGAAGGTATACCAAAAACACTTCACTTAAGTCACTAGGTGACAAGTGACCCTAAAAAAAAGTTGATGGTTGTTGTCATCTTAGATCTGAAACAAAATTAGAAAACCTGCAGTAAAAGAGGATATAATCCAAAACAGAAAGCAACAATACAAAGTATCCAGTATAATAACCCAATTGGAAAGACTATTTTAAATGAATAAATCTTTTATTGATAACCCTTCGTGAAGGATATCTACAAATTGGTCTGTAAGGTCCCCTCCATGGGATGGGTCTTTTGATATCCTTGATGCTTCAAAAATTGATTCTCTCTCTCAATGTGTGAAAAACCCAAACAAAAGAGAAGAACTCAAAATGGGAGCACAAGAGAAAATGACGATAATGTTGACGATGATAATGATCATGGTGAAAAATGAATGAAAAACCCTCATTTTTGTAGCAAAGTATAGAGTTAACCTCAAAATTGGAGAATAATAAAATATTAATAACCAAATCAAGATATAACTACTTGGAATACTTTATTATATTCATTGGAGAGGGAAAAAGTATTTAAAATGGTTAAATACCTTTATTTAGAAACAATTAACAAATAAAATGATTTATTAATTATTTCGCGAGAAATAATAAAGGTGTGAAATCAAAATAATTATTAAATAGTGATTTAATAATTATTCTAATAACATAAATAAATAAATTTAAATAAATAGTGATTTATTTAAATATTCTTAAGGGATTTAGTCAAATGTGACAAGAAATAGTTATTAAATAATGATTTAATAATCATTCCTAGAGAAAATTAAATAAATAATGATTTATCTAATTATTATTCTAATGGGTTCTTTTATTATTTAAATCAGAAAATAATTTAATAAAAGTGGTTTGGTAAATTATTTTAGATAGTGAAAATGATTTTACTATGGTAAAATTAAATCTATATGGTGTATTTCAATCCACCTAGTTAAAAATGGCTAGGTGACCATTTTTTGGTGATGTCAATATTCACTTAAGGACACAACAGACTTCCCATACATGTTTTTGTTCTTAAGGGGTTATTCATTCTCAATAAGAAGACTCAAAGCCATTATATGGAAGTTGATCATGTTATTTGTGAGAATTGAATCTAGATGGAAATTTGGCTCGATGAAAATGAGTATCATGATGGTCTCAAATTGCATGTCACAAGCGTCGCTTCAATATTTCTGTTTTGGGGCTGGATTTTGGAGGTTCTAGGGTAACTATTATATGAGAGATTTACTCCTTCATGAAGGGTCTCATTATGATTCATAACCCTTCTGCCATTATTACTATGGTAGATCTACATCCTACTGCTCGGGATGGATTAGCCTTAGTAGTGGGAAGGGCTTCCTACAATGCTTTGATTCAGCTGCCTTGTGCATCTATTATTCATATTTCTTGGATGGTTGATGTCAAGCCAGCAACATTAAAACATAAGTCATTTTGATATTTCTTTATTAATTTTCTAGAACTTTGGTATGTTGAATTGCTAATAGGATTACACTCTTGTTTAGGTTGAAACCTTGAAAAAGATTGATAACATAACCTTCAGATGTTGAACTCTGATTTTGATCAAATATGTTTTCCATTTAAGTACTAAAATGTATTGTGTGGGGGCATTCTGATTATGGTCAGAATCAAATCCAAGTAGTAAAAAAAATTTGATCATAAAAAGAACACCATTTCAAACATAGATCAATATATCACACTATTTTAATGAAATATTTCTGTTCACAGAATTTTTGGATTGAAACTGTGTCATATTTTTTATATTTCAAAATTGTAGAATTTTCATTGTAGATCAACTGATATATGCTATGTCCTAAAGCATAATACTAGACCTACTTCTACCATAAACTTTGCGGAAGCTTAAACAGATATGAGCATCATCAACCAAGAACAGATATAACTGAGAATGAGAAGTAATCAACCATAACACAGAAGATATAACACTGGGGAAAGCAACTACCTAAAAGCCCAACTCTGTATTATCATACAAGTGGAAATCTTGTTCAAGTTACAAAAAGAATGAGCTCTAAAGCTATCCTGCTCTCTCTGCAATCAAATAATACAGCTCACAGACTGAATAGACATAGAATATATCTTCTTCAAGCCCTTCAAGCCTCCTATTTCCTTGTGCAGTTTTGATTGGGGTCCAATGATGTCACATGTGTGAATTGACCTCATCACGCTCACTGTAACCTCTAATCCAATTGCGCAATCCTTAAGGAATAATATTCCTTCTGCATGCAAGGAATATTCACAATGGAATATTCTTGCAACTGATAGTACACTATCCCTCCATCTGATCTCAACTGGGTCTCTGATTGAACTGAGATGCATGAGTTATTCATGAGAGAATATTCAGTTATCTGAAGTGCAATAGTTACATGCATGCAAGCATTAACTAACTGAACTCTCATTAATTTAACAAATTGTTAAATTAATCTAACTGGACTTGACTTAGTTAACTGATCCAACTAATTACAACTCAATATTACAACTCACTCTTATCTCTTTAACTCATGGATAAATTCCTCAATCAAGGGAGAAATTGTTGCATGTCCTCACATAGACTTCATGTTCATAATTCCTTAACTAATTAACTCAAGATGAATTAATTAATCAAGTTACAAATAGCTGCTAATATCAAATTCGAATTTTACTTCCTATGTTTAGTCGAGGGACTGACTAAAATAAGAAGGGATCCTGAAATTCTATTTTTAGAAAATCTATTTTTAGCAGTTTCACTTTTCACCCATTGTTGCTAAGATCCACAGTGACTAAACTGCTATTTATAGCGGTGCTATTTTTAGCATTTCTTGTTGCACTTTTCAACAAATATTAAACGTAGTTTCAATCCAAAAAATCATAAACAACAATATTTTGACCTTGGAAATCTTCATGCGCAAATAATAATAACCAATATAACAAAATAAAATTTATTCTAATGACTATGGATTATTGTAACATTAGTTTTATAAATTAACATTTGAAAATACGAAAATTATAATCAATTAAATCATTTATTTTTTTTATTAAATAAATTAAATAGGTTCTTATTTATCAATTAGATACTTAGGGTTTAATTAATTAAAAATAAAATGACCATTAAAAAAAAAAAAAACAAACAAACATAAATCATAAAACAAGATTATAAATAATTAATAATAATTAACTAACTAAACCCAATTATAGTTTACTTCTCTCATTAGCTCTTTACCGATTGTTTCTATTAGAATTAATAATTCTTTTATTTAAAATAATTAAAATTAAAATAATTAAATAAAATAAATAATTAAAACAAAATTATTAAAATTGAAATAAATAAAATAATAATAATAAATAAATTAAAAGTTATGTAGGTTAAGTCAGCTTCTATATAAAAATTTATCACTATTTCGTATTAATTAGGTTTATATACGCTGGTCGAAGGATTCTTCTCTAAAAAATGATCATTCATAATCTACCATTTTTTGGTCTTGATGATGGAACCCCTTTGGGGTTCCAAACATATATCGGCATGATGAATATAATACTGTGGATAATCCGAATCATGCTACACCTAAAAACAACCACAAAAGCTTAAAATATAACATTTCAAACCTTATTAAAAACATGGGAAGTATAAATGGAAAATATTTATTGAAGATGGGAAATAACTTCTTATTCCAATATTTGATACATTTTGCAATATTTGTTACATTTTGTAAATTTTAGATTATTGATTTGTTTCTCTAATTCTAACGTGGTATGGAATAGGATGAGAATCTCAATGAATATAGTCACCCAAAATAGACCTACATCATTGAGAACATTGTTGAGTTCATTAATTAAATCCTATTATGTTGGAGACAAAGTTATTTTGACATTCAATATGGATAACATTGTGGATGTAGAGACCTTGAAGATTGTGGATAGTTTCATTTGGCCACATGGAGAGAAAATTATTAGACGTAGGAATCTTCATGGGGGTCTCATAAGGGTAGCCATTGAAAGTTGGTATCCATCTTCTCATGACAATTTGGGTCTAGTTGTTGAGGATAACATTGAGGTTTCTCCTTTCTACTATATGTGGCTCAAATATGCCCTCTTGGCTTACCAGTATGATCCACAAGTTTCCTCGCCTGAGCTCAATGTCCTTGCCCTGTACACTCCAAGGTTAATTGAAGTAATTAAAGAGAGACCCAAGTGGAATGCAACCCAATTCTTCAAGGAAGTGTATATGAACACACCATATTTACATCAGCTTCCATGCAGTTACGGCTTTCAATTCTTCCCATGAAAGTGGAGAGCGTTTTACGAGTACATGAACATGATATTTATAGAAGATGTGCAGAAGAGTCCAATGCAGATACTTGGTTCCAAAACCAATGGATGGCAAGCATCTTGGAAGAAATTATTAAATGATGTCATGATTTGCAAGGTTATGTAACAATTTATCCCAACTTTCCTAACTAGATAAGCTTCTCAACAAACCACATGGAGCTAGGAGCTCACATTGCTATAGCATATATCTTTGTGACCCACAAGAAGGAAGATTTTGAAGTGCCCCTCCTACAAGAGGACTTCTATAAGCTACTTCCTTTGCAGAAGATGCCTCCTTTGTCCACCTTACTAGTAATTATTTTCTTCAATCAAATCACCACCTTGGAGGAGTTGAAGGCAGCATGATCCAAACCGTAGAAGGATATTATAGAATGTAAGTTGACAAAAGTTTTAAAGGTAGATGATATCACAAGAGAACCATTGAACTATGTCACTTACTGAGGTGCCACCCCCTATTACTGCCATTTCAAAGTTGGGGAGGTATGTCTATTTTATCCCTTAAAAGACATAAAGGTACTTACATACTGGCTAGATTTTTTGCTTGGCATTGGGTGAAACTTTGCTCATACAAAATAACTGCAGAGAAATCAAAAGGTACCAATTTTGTATTTTATGCCCACTGATTTTGTCGGAAGTCGTTAAGACTCTAACAAGAAAAGACAATCGCATCGTGCTCTTTCATTAGGGAAAAAAATGATGCATGTTCCTCTCTGGGTTGTGTACAATTTGTTTAGGCATGAGTAGGGAAGATCTCAGTCCGATGTTGTGCGGTTTGGGGGAAGAGGTAGGTCAAGAGCTCCAAGAGAACATTGTTGGGTAGTACTGGCTTTTCAATATTTTTACTCACATATATTTTTGTTTAATCACATCTAAATTACATCCATATTACATTTCACACATTAAGACTTAGAACTTGGTAAATTATATATTTAGTTTCCTAATAAATTTTAGATTGAGTATTAATTAAAGGTTAATTTTTCTCACTCACAATTTCTAATAATCTTACAAAAACTAAAAGAAATCTTTTAAATATTGTATTCTCAAAATTTAATCAAAGCAACGTGTAAATGTATTTATTTTTTTTTAAGTGCAAAAACTCTCTACTTGAATCTTTTTATATATAAGTTTTATTCATTTCGAATCTCGATGGAATAATATGGCACTTTCAAATTTAAATAATATGCAGCGTATGGACATAAGTTTTCCTAAAGTGATGTATGAGGAAATCATTCCTACACGCTCCACTGAGGTCCAGAAGGAAAAGTACCACTCTTGGACATAAGGTTTCCTCCTTAACATGATAAACGGAAGGAGAAAATAACTCTTTAACAACTCAAGGAGCATATGTCAAACATTGAAGTAGAACCTTATAATAAGAGGGGAACAAACGGGTTGAAGATTATAAATCAAGTATGCGAGATGGCCAAAGTGAAACTCAATATGAATATAAAGAAGTTGGTGTTTTTAATGAACATGAGAGAAGATGGGAAGGATCTCTGAATTTTCAGCATTGAAGTATTCCTTGTTGAGCATTCATATGCTTAGCGATCTGGATGAAAAGAAAAACATGAAACAAAATCCATCATATATGGAAGAGGTGTGGTGGAGACCTACAACGAATTAAGTTGAATCTAATTTTTCTAGTCAAAGGCAGATAAGGGAAAATTGATTAGTTGTACACAGTTAAAGAATACAATGTCAATTATTTATATCAAAGCCAAGCATATAGAATAAAGGAGATATGGTGAAGAGAACCTTCCAACCTTACAACAAGCACTGAAAAAGCATAAATTAAAATGTGCAGAATCCAGTTTCCCTGATAAACATTAGGAATTCAATGAAAAGTCATGGAATTTGGAAAATTTCAAGAAGCATATTTCAAGTGTTATTCGTTTAGATCTGAAACATATGGAAGAAGAAAAGTAGATTGAAGGGGACTTATTAAGAATAGTTGATTCTTTAGAAGAAGACAATGCATCAATGGCTAAAGAGGACCAAGTAGAAGAATTAAAAATAGAAGGAGAAATGCCACATGAGATAATCGGAAGATATTTGTCGATGTGATTTCCATTTGAAATTCAATCACCCTACTCTATTTGTCTAGTACTCTCTTTACCTATGCCCTAAGTTCAATAATTTAGAAAGCATTAGGCACCTACATATTTCAATCAGTTGAATATGAAATGGTCTTTTTGAAGGTCTGTTGAAGAAGATCCTATAACGTTGACAGTGAGCAACCAACAAAGACATTAGAAAATGAGCTTACCCATTCTTTCCTCTTGAGTGTGCCAAACACCTCCCATCTGCCTTCTCTTCATTTAGATTTGAATGCGATGAGGCCTTTCCTAAAGAAACATTTGTTGTAACTTCCGTCACCACTACTGCAAGATTGATTAGATTGGGCTCCCATTACCCATCAACATTCTGTGGGGATTGAATTAAAACCAAGGAGGACACCATTTTTGAGCTTTGGTAGCTATGGAGATAGGTGAACATGTTCCATGATCATTTAACAAGGGAATGGAAGAAGTTACCAATTGCAACATTTTCTAATTAGTCTGCTTCTTAAAGTTATAAGTAAAAATTCCAATTTCAATATAAAAGAAAATAAAAATTCACCAAGTAATTTAAGATCTAAATCAAGATTGGATATTATTTATTCATTTGGTTTGTAGATTATAGCAAGCAAATTAAAGGTTTCTAAACCAAGTTAAACTTTCTCTCTAATTTTGGAAGGACGTGCCTTATTTAAGTTCCCTTCTTTGCAAAGATTTTGCATAACATTATTATGCCTATTTTCCTCAAGGCGCCATGTAATTTTGTTTGGGGTTAACACTTATTAGGTCCCCATACTACTAGTGTAACCCCTTATTGTTATTATTAGAACCTTCTTATTATATTGTTGTGCCCATGTAGTCCCCATATTGTTATTATTGTGCCCCATAGAAGTCCACTATTGTTATTAGTGTGCCCTTAGATTATTATTTTTATGTCGGCTCTGATTATATTATGACCCCTTAGACTCCTATATATAGAAAAGAAGTCTTGTCATTTGTATCATCTAAGAATTGTTCATTTGTGTAATGTAAATGAGGTTGCCCCCTCGAAGAGGCCGAATTCTAAGGCGTTCATCTATATTTTCTATCTTTTTGTGAGCTGGTTTCCTAACAACAGCACTTTGAACCATCTCATCCAAAATATTGGCAGCTTCTCACGGCTTGTTCTCACAGCACAAATTGTTTATAATCTTATTGTACAATTCAACATTTTGAGACCAATCGTTGAGCTTCAGTTGGTCTAGAATCTCCACAACATCTCAAAATTTTTGTTCTTCGCAAAGCTCGCTAATCAAAATCAGAGTATCATATAAATGATAATGTCATGGGATTGGTACTTACCATTTCACTCAAAAGATTTATGGCTTCTAAATATCTCCTGCCTTTGTAGAGACGATGATGATAACAATGTTAGTGAACTTATTTCAGTAAATTTTTGTTGGCCAACATTTGATGGAGAAGGTTCACTGCATCATCCAACTAGCTTGTCATGCAAAGACCATGAATGATGGACCCGCTATAATTTACAATATTAGGAATAGAGCCACCCTTAATATCCATGTCACTTGCAAGCTCCTTCACTTCAATTTGTCTTGTTTGCAGAGCCCATCTATTAAAGTAGTATATGTTAAGGTATTAGGGATGTAACCACTCTCAGGGATATCTATAAAAACCCTAAATGCTCCATCCAATGTGTTGGGGTTAGCTTTTATTAGAATGTTGCAAGTAGATACACTCGGCTTCATTCCAACTATATTGATGCGGGCATAGAATTAATGAGCCATCTTCTGGCGATTTTCTTTGACCAAGATAGCAAATATGGTTGTATAACTTTTATGGGTGGGTTTGCATTGGAAGTCTGAAAGTTTCTCGATTTTCCAGGCAAATCATGCTCCTGAAATCGTTTATTTACTTGTAAAACATATCATGAATCGAACACGTAACCTCTGAAATCATTTACTTGAAATCGTGAGATCGTTTACTTGCAAAACCTTTGATGAATGGGGTAAAATCATGAATCAAGCAGGCAACCTTTTTGGTCTGAAGGGTGGTTCTTGACTCTTCATTGTAAGGAAAAATGGGTATCCTGATCTGTAGAGGTGCCTTGAAATCGAAATTTCCTAATATCTTTAAAACCCTCTAGAGCTTAATTCAGCATTGATGATTCTGGTCTAAATGGTGGTTCTCCGCTCTTAGTTGTAAGGAAAGAGTATCCTGATATGAAGAGCTACCCTGAAGTCAAAACAACTAGATTCTTGAAAATGTTGCCTTAATATAGGTCAGTGTTACAGGACGCATGCGTGGAATGGCATGCATCTACAAGAGTCATTTGTGCAGTTGGTAACTGGATGGGAAAAAAATTTGGAATTAGAAGTGAGACAGGAAATTTGGAATCGTGGGAGTGAGTTGTTTGTGCAATTGGTAACTGGATAGACAAGAAATTTGGAATCGTGGGAGTGAGCCACAAGTGCCACCTATCAGCGCAATTCAAATGAATGGGTGAGCATGATCCAATTGTGTAATGAAGGATTGAATGACACATATTACAACATGAAGGTAGAAGGGGAGTTCTTCTCATAGGGAAATGTCTTACGATGTAAATATAGTAATATATATGATATTCGGTGGGGTTGATAGTAAAGAATAATGTACGAGTAATATTTATTATGATTTAACTAAAAATATAGTAATATATATGACACTAGGCTTGGTTGATAGCAATGAATGAATAATATTTATCAATAAAAATATAATAAGAGTGATGATATTATGAATAGGTAATATTTATTAATGAGAATATAGTAATGTAGATGATATTATATAAAGTTGTTAATATAGATGACATTAGTTAATTTGTTATAATTTTATGAATTTTGCATTTAAATTTTATAAATCATAAATAAATAAAAATTGAAAGCCAAAATTAATTAGGAAAATATCTATTTTTCAAAAGAGATTCAAGCTGGAGCCACATTTTACACCATCCAAAAACAATCATAAATCATTTTCCCATTTAATGTGATTATTGGTAAATCATTTTTTCCTATTTAATGTGATTATTGGTAAATCATTTTTCCATTGATATATGGGCTAGCTTTAGTTTTGCTTTTACTCTTCTCATGCTTCTTGTTCTTCATGGTTGATTATTTTTTGGGCAGTTATTAGTCCCTGCCTGGGACTATTAGCGATCGATGGATCATTGACCTACCATTACTTGATACTTTGACCGGTTTTCTTTTTGGTGTTTTCACATTTTAACCTAAGTTTGATGCTCCCAATTTTATTCAACAAAATTTTACCCAAAGTTTTTGCTTCGGCAAACAATTGACGTCTTATTGCAGCCTTCACGTTGCCCGATGCAAAAATATTGAGGCAATCTCATCTTATCCAAAGTACGTTGTAGTAGGCTGTGCGGGCAAAGTAACTTTATGATTTAACATTGTTGTTTTGTTTCTTTAATTATTATGATCGCAATTTTTTTACCACTTCAAAAACATAAATGGCCTTGTATGATTTGTTTTACAAATAAAATTTGAATATTAAATTCAAAAAATAGATATTATTTGTTTATATATGTTTAATGTTAAACTGGAAAATAGATTGGTTGAGTTGTGGTTTAGGAAATGACTATTTTCATAAAAAGATTGAAAGACTATATTTGGTGTAGAAAGTTGAAATTTTACTATAATTTGTTTCAAAATTAATTAATTAATTTAGTTTTAATTTTTTTAAATAAGGGGTTTATAATATCCTATCAAACACACTTAGATTCACATCATTTACAAGCAGCTTATCTTTTTAAATAGAATAAATATCATCCGGAAAAATCTGATTTATATTAAAATATAAATTAAAATTATATTGCTTTTGGATTAATATTTTAAAATATAAAATGGTTATTGAAAGTTAATTTATTGTTTTGCAATATTTTATATGCATTTTTTTCTTTCAGAATAGATTGGTTACTAAAAAGAGATCTGTTGAAAAAACTGGTAAATTGGTTTTTTGAAAAAATTGGTAAATTGGTTTTTAGAATAAATGTAGATTGGATTAATATTATATATGTTTTTCTATCTTTATAATTTTGTAATTCATAGGTGTATTTCCTTGGTTGTAGTTATTAGTTTTGTTTAATATTAAATGTTGGTATAATAATATATTTAGATAAATATGAGTACAACATGTAGTAATATTTAATATCTTTCTTTAATAAAAAAATTAAGAAAGTTGTATTTAAACATTAAAAGTTATAATATTAAGATTAGCATCTAGCCTATGAGATCTCCCAAATTACAAAGAATATCTAATTGTTTTTTGGCACCTTCAATACCACTTTCAAATATCACGAATGCAATAATAACATTGAAAAAATGAAATTTTAATTTGACCCTAAATAATTGATAATTATCAATAACAACTCTCCAACTTACCTATATGTGAGTTAAAATGGTGGAAAGGAAAAGACAACCATATTTAATACCAATTATGTTGTGAATGTTAATAACAATTATGTCAATTTTATCTTTTTCCTTAAAATTGTTTCATATTAAATAATAATAAGATCTACAAACTCTAAATAATTTACACTTGGAAATAATAGATATTTAGTAACATTATTGAATGCTTTCATAAACTCAATAAATTTTACATTTTTGTCATGAATATTACTAACGGTAAAAAAAAATCAATAATAAAATTTGTGAACCCATAACATAAATTAGAATATTTTTCTTAACTTAATCACGTCCAAATTGTTATTTTAATATAAATCTAATCCATAAAATCTCAAAACATTTACCATTATCCCTAACCCATATAAAAAATAAATTATTTATTATCATTATCTTTAACTCATGTAAAAAGGTGGTTAATATCATCTTATCCTAAGTTCTTTCTGGGGCCTGTTCCACGTTAAGCCAACACCTAATTTAGACATTTGTTCATAGAGATATTTGCATGTTGACCAACTGTCAAAGCTTATATCACAAGCAGAGAACCCTGCGAGGAGCCTTTCAACTCTGCCTTGTCCGAAGTCCGGAGTAAGTTCAGAGCAGAGAGTGTCCAGCAGCTAATTCTTCGTAGTAAGTTCAGAGAGTGTGGAGCAACTAGTTTGAGGAGCAGAGGAGCAGAGAGAGTAGAGCGGAGCTTCACCTTTACAACTTGTAAGTTCCCAGACTGGACGAAGCATTCCCCATCTAATGTAATATTCACCATAAAAAATGTTGAATTTCTACAAACTTAACATGGTTATTTGATGGCATGTAACTCTTTGCACTGTTCCCTTCATCTATTTATGGTAATAGTTTTGCTTCTATCACTCAAGCTTTCACTATATAAAGTGTTTTCTTAATTCATCAGGAATTAATTTCACTGTCATTTCATTATTATTTCTTTGCTATGTGCTTCGGAGGTGGTTTTTCTGATTTCATATTTAAGGTTTGTCCATATGCTTCTGTTTCTAACCTTCTATCATAGCAGACAATGTGTCAAAAATTCCAAAATCCCGAGCCTTTTGCGATAAATAGTATCATCTTTCTATTTCGAAAAGAGCTATTATTGAAAATATGCATAATTAACCTTTGCAAGCCTGACTATGAATGGAAAATCTCTTTTATTCTGAAATTTGGTGGTTTTATTTGAATTTTTATTGAGCTTGGTAAGTTTACTCTTGATAATGAAACTATATTTTTGAACCCACCCCTTTTGTGTTATCCGACACCAGCATCCTGTACAAATGTCATAGCACATTAGCTTGAAAATATATATATCATAATCCTTCTAACATTGTGGCGTGTACTGAGTAACTTCCAAATTTCCAAATTAGTCAGAAAAATATGTATCATACTCTGGATAGTGGGGCATGTGCTCTCTTTTTAACATAATTGATTTGTAAATGATTGATCATATGTGCAGAGTGCTTGCGAATTTCAATTTTGTATTTACGGTCCATGAGTGGGGTTGGGTATTGATGTCTTTGATCGCTGTGAGGACTGGCAACGATGTGAAGAACAACTGGAATACTCGCTTGATAAAGAAACTCTTCAAGATGGGTATTGACCACATGATGCACAGGCCGGTATCACAGATTTTTAGTTGATTATGCAGCCAACGTGGCGCATTCGGGGAAGTGAGGACCAGATAGCCAAGGCCAGGATACGTACTGCATACCCAAAATATAGTTAAGATTATACTGTCCAATAGTATTATCTTTTGAGACTGCGGTACTTTAAACGTATTCTTTCTAATATTTTGAATGGTTTTTACATTGAGACTGATTGCTAATTCTTATTTCACTCATTGAGTTCTTTTTTTTTTACCATAGCAATCTGTTTATTATTCATTGCATATTTAGCAGCGTATTCATGTTTACGTGTGTTTATTGTCTAATTTAAATCTTTCAAAATTTAGCAGAAATAATTTAATTGGCAATGTGATTTTTTCTGAAAATCTTTATAAATTAACCGAAATAATCTTATTTGCTCTTATGTTAGAATGGTTTGTGTAAATTCAACATTTCTTTTCATTTCCCTTATGTTAGAATGGTTTGTGTAAATTCAGCATTTCTTTTCATAATTTAATTTTATTCGCTCTTTTTTCCCCAAAAATCGTCATGAATTAATAGAAATAATCTTATTTGCTCTTATATTAGAATTGTCTGTGTAAATTCAGCATTTCCTTTCATCATTTAATCTTATTTTCTCTTATTTTAAAATTGTCTATGTAAATTGGACATTTCCTTTCATCATTTAATGTTATTTGCTCTTAGGTTAGAATGGTCTGTGTAAATTCAGAGTTTCCTTTCATTATTTAATCAGAGTTTCTTTTCATCATTTAAGGGGATGCAGTCTTTCCAAAAGAAAGTCTACAAAAAATTTAAAACAAAATATTTTGGAACTGAAGATATATTTGTTAGAGAAGATATATTTATTAATAATATTTAATAAAAGTATTTGCACATTACAAATTTGTGAGAATAATGCAGAAATAGAATTAGTTATTAGTTATGAGTGGTTGAACTGAATTAGTTAGGAATTGGTTGCCAGAATTAGTTGAGAGTTTCCTATATAAATGTCATGTAATTGAGCAAATGAATTAATCAAGTTGTGTGAGCTTTGTCTCACTTTTACCTGGATTCTGCCTGTCTATTTGCTGTAGTTTCATGTTTTAGCAACGGAATTTCAAATGAAAATGTCGTTACTCGTTAAAGTATCAAACGCTAAATAAAACTCTGCATATAATAGAGGACAGCAAAACCTCTGCGTATTTGTTGAACTGGCGGCTTTAAACAAAATGACGGGTTTCTTTTTCCTTCAGCGGTTACTGTATTTCATAAGAGGAAAAAAAACAGAGGCGTAATTGCCAGCGACTTACAAACAGTGTGGGTCCGTGATCTTTTGCAACAAGATTGGGGTTTGATTGCTTCGATCACAAGAACATAGGAACAAGATCTCCAATCCTGATAAACAACACGGGAACCGCTTACTAGGCATATAGTTCCCCTAAATTCCGGTCAGATATCGTATACGAAATCTTCAAACCATTTTATGTAAGTATCAATCAAGACGACGTCTCTTCCGATTAAGATTATCAGAAAACACCAAATTACAATGAACTGAAACTATATCAAAGAGCTCACAAACTATTACAGAATATAAGTGCTGTAGGCTCTCGGCTGCTACCAGCGATCCTTAGACCTGTGCCTGGACCTGTTCCTGTTCCTGCTTAATCAAAGTATCAAGCTTGATATGTGCATCATTAGATATATTCCATGTATCATTCTTTGTATTACTTTCATCAGTCTGCTCATGAAACAATACATCACGACTTGCAAATAGTTTATGGGAACTTGGATCAAACAATTTATAGGCTTTCTGATCTGTACAATATCCAATGAACACACACTTGATGGACTTGGCATCAAGTTTTCTTCTGTTAGCATTAGGAATATGAGCAAAAGCAGTACATCCAAAGACTTTGAAATGACTCACATCAGGTTTATAACCATAAAGAACCTCAAAAGGAGTTTGAAAAACTAATTG
>APFE030078771.1:0-20911 GCA_000404065.3 Pinus taeda | reverse complement strand
AACATTTTTTCTTTGTTACTATCCTTAAATTTTATGCATAAAATGTTTGGGGCAGCATGAGGAATGTTTGGGACAATATGGCTTCTCCATTGTTTGGATTTTTCATCATCATAGGATCATGTAGGACATCCATGTCATCATGATAGTATCCAGCAATGAGTGTATCATCAAGTGTGTTACCATGACCTTTAAGAGTGCTCATATTTGGTCCTAGAGAAAGTTTTCTTCAATAGAGGGATTGTCATCATGAGGGTTGTCTAAATACATGGCACTTGGCACTTCTTAAGACTTCTTCATTAGTGACTTGACATATTAATTGATGACATTCTTACCAAACAAGATTTATGACATCGTCATCTAGAACCAGGCATCTATTGTCTTCAAACTTATCATCTCATTCTAGGGTTTCATGATATTCATTAGGCATGTCAAGAATATTTTCCATCTCGGCCAATGCCATATTGACATCAATGACAACATTGATTAACAATATTTATACATGTGTTTGGAGGAGGGTTTTGACCTTAGGGTCAAACCCATTCAAAGAGTGGGGCCAACTTGACCAAGATAGGTTGACTTGGTCAACATATAAAATATGAATTTTCTCATTCACTTTTCCAATGAAAATACCAACCAAAGATACCAAAATTTTCAACACTTTTTAGGATTTTCGTCCTTTTATGGAAATTATGTCTCAATCTAGCTCGTGGTAGGGTTTCAGCCTTGTTAATTTAAAGTTGCATCTAGCCTTCCTTATTTTCTATGTAAAATTATCTCTTGTTGGTCTTGGAGTGTGGTTTAAGCTTGTTGGTTTGTTGGCTAGCCGACTATAGTGGTGGCAGATCCTTTGTCAATTATGGTGAGCTTGGATGTTGGTTAGTTGTTAGACAGGTTTTTGGATTCGATGGCGGCATTGTAGGTCACTAGGAAACAATAGGATGACACCATTGAAAGGCAAATGCTTTCTTCTCTGCTTCATTTGGAAGCTAAGTTTCTCTACCTTCTCAGCAGTTTGGTGCTTTCATTAAATGGTTTGCGCAAGGAAGTCTTCTCTTTCAGCATTCGAGTCTCCACTTTGGAGGAATTCATGGTCAGCAACGCTCGACTTGACATGGTGGGCAATGGTTCTAATGTTGATTCTGAAAAGAAAAAACAATGCCACTTGCGGAGGGTTGACCCCCTTGGATATGGAAGTTGTTGATGGAATGGTGCATTATCGACTCAATTTGTCTTTTGTTATCATCTATGAAATTTAATGTTGTGTTGTAAATATCTCATGCTTCTAGGGTCATTTTGTCGAATTATAGGCAAAAATGTTTTTAATGGAAGAAAAAACTACAGCTCTAGAGCTAGCACCAATTTTGTATGCACTAATGAAATTTTCCACTATCAAAAACTAGAAAGCTCTTGTAAGGGTCTTGGCCCATAATCTAATATTTATTAATATTAAATGTTACACATTTCCTTAAAAAAAAATAGTTAATTATATGAAATCATAAGCAATAAACAATCCAAACCATTCATTAAATAGATTTGTTGAATACCATACTTTATGATATATAGATATTGTAAAATTTTGATAATATATAATGTTATTAGTTTGGATTTATGAACTCTCACAATAACGTGTTTGGGCTACTATGGTTTTTCAAAATAATTTATTTTAATATTCAAATTTTACTATTTTTAAAAATAAGTTATTGAGTAATGAGTAACATAGAATTTGCATTCGTTATAACATAATAACTTGAAAAAATACCGATATTTGTTTATTTTTTAAAAAAATATCCATATTTTTTTTTAAATAGAACTGTTGACACCTAATCATTGGGATTGGGTGAATACATGTAAAATAGTGTAAATAGTAAATAAGGAGAATAGGAATATGAAGAGACATTGGGAGGTGAAGCCCAAGAGTGTCTCCCTCCATGTATATATCCATGAGAAATCTTAATGCAAAAACACAATTCACATTGTGGAGTTACCTCCTTCCCTAACATGGAATCAGATCCAGCTTCATTTTAACCTCCCTTTACCCTTGTAACTCCATCTTGTTCTACCTATTTTGCAGAATTGACACCTCTCCTTGTAGCGCTAATTAGTAGCCTTAATGCGGATTTTGTGGATTCTCCTCTCGGTTCACTAGTTAATACTCAGTCCCTTGACATTCTAATTATTCCAACCTCGACATTCTGGTTATATTGTGATTTTTTTTTAAAGTTGTGGTGTCATTCAACTCTGCAGTATGCACCATACCACAACACTCCTCCTCTGATATTCTTGGTGACTAGTACCCCTCAACAGTCCCTTTGACCAATACTTCAATCTTTGTGGTAAAGGTCCTCGCTCCCATATACCATTGTTGACTCTGGTCCTCGAATAGTCGACACCCCTCACAAGTCGATTTCTTCCCTCCTGTACACCTGTGCAACCCCTTGCCATTCGACACCTTACCATCAGGCTTCGATTGTGTTCCTCACACCTTGTGAGTTTGACTGTGCTCCTCACATTCCCTCGACTCCTGGTCACTCTGGTCCCTCGACTATGCTCCCACAACACCCTCACAATCGACATCTCTCCACATGTTGTGGTTTCATTATCATATAATACCGCTCGGCCACCCATATTACGTTGCAGGTTGTAGGTTACACAATGTTTCACATTGTGTTGTTGAACATTGCTCAATGCGCAGTCGACACCCTACATCACAACGATACAATGCCCCCCATTTGCATGTTGGTTTGTGTAATGTTGCACATATACCACTGTCCCCCATCCTCCCGAGTCCTCAGGTATCATATACCCTGCAAACCGCCCTTCGTGGACCCTTAATACCACTTCCCCCATATGTTGATTATTGTTGCAATACCCCACCTGTGTAAGATTGCCTCCAAACCACTTGTGTAATACCACCTCTTTGGTATATGTTGACCATCCTCCCCCATATAATACCCTACCCATATATCCCCTCCCCCATATAATACCCTCCCCACATACAACCTCCCCCTTATAACACCTACCCCAAATATTACCTTTGTCCCATAAATATCATATTGCATTTTTTTACACCAGAAGTGCATTTTTGCCACCATAACTGCATTTTTGCCACTATAAGTACTATTTTTTTTGTAGTATACATTTTTAAATGCATTCATTGATATTTATTGTTGGAGTAGTTTTCTCTGGGAAAGAGAACTATCCAGAACGGTCGCGGAAGATAAAGCACACTTTCATTTTCAATGATTTTTGGAAAGGAGTTTGTGTAGGAGGAGATGATGAACCTGCAAAGCCCACCTTAGGTAAGGAGATCACCATTTGGGAAAACAATAACATCAATGCATATGGATTAATTGCAAAATCTATAAATGAAGACGCAAGTCTCCATATTTCACCATTTTCAAATGCTTTTGAATCCTTACAGAAGTTGAAGGAACTCTATGAGTCACACTCTAAACTTGAAGTCATCCAATTGATGATTAAATTGTTCAGTCTTGAATTGAAAAATGATGACCCTCTTACTTTAGCATCAAAAGTAACAACTATTATGCATGATAGTTAAATCACTGGTGTTCAAATAGACATTCCTCTTATAGCTTATGTCAGGGCACTATATACCACATATTCAAATTATCTTGAGTCATTACAAGCAAGTGGAAACCTCAAGGAGATTACCTTTGACTCCCTAGAGAAGAAGTTTGTTGAGAGAGAGAACTCTTTTGGGATGAAAATAGTTCCTTAGTCTTCTGAAGAAGTTGTGTCTTGCACATAGAGAGAAGAATCATGATCAAGATTCTTTTAAAGGAAGAGGTGGTCGAAGAGGAAGAAGAAGAAGAAATTTTAGAGGTAGGGGGGTCATACATTTTCAAGGAGAAAAGTCTAACCTTCATTGCATATGTTGCAATAGATATGGACATGATGCATCCAAATGTAAATTTCCTTAGGACAAAATTGAGCAGGAAATAAATGAAAACCCATGACAAAGAGAAAGGTAAAGCACTTGAATCCGCTCACTATGTTGTAGCACATTGTAATATTGGAGTAATTGAAGACTTGTTTTATGCTTCACTTGCTTCTTGGAAAAATGATTGGTTGCTTGATTCAGGGGAAACTTGCCACATGAATTTTAGAAGATATTTTTTTGAAGAATTTACTGACAATGTTGATGGAGCAATATACTTTGTAGAGAAATCAAAACTCAAGCTACCAGGGCTTGGCACCATCAATCTCAAATTGCCTAGACTTACAGACTTTCTTCTGTATGATGTTTTATATCTCCCACAACTGAGGAGAAACTTGTTGTCTTTAGTCCACATCCGCTAGTAAGGAAATTCCATTCATATGTTTGATGGCAAGGTTTAGGTCAGAAAAGCATCAAATCACTCACTTGTCATGACGAGGATAGAAGAAGAAAGACTTCTCAAGCTGCAAGGTACCTCTGCTCATGCACAAAACTTCTCATACAGTTCTTATTATGATGAATGTACATTTCCATGAAGTCTTTTATGGGATGCTAGATTTGGACACTTGAATTATGATAGCCTTCGTATGTTGAAGAAAAATGGTGTTATTGGTTTGCCTACAATTCTTAAGAAACTTAAGCGATGTGATGTTTGTATTCTAGGAAAGCATAGCAAACAGTCTTTTCATGATTCAATTTCCAGAGAAAATGGAAAACTTGAACTCATTCATTCAAAATTATGTGGCCCAATGCCTGCTCCTTCTGCAAATGGAAATATATATGTGTGTGTGTATAATCTATATAATAATATATATAATAGATATATAATGACATTTATTGAAGAAAAATTATGATGATTTTCAAACATTCAAGAACTTTCATGCATGGATTGAAAACGTTGCATAATCTCATATTGGGTCTATTTGCACTGATAATGGAAAATAATACACTTCAAATGAATTTGAAAACTATCTTAATTAGCATGGGATCAAACATCAAATAATTCTGCCTTATAATCCCCAACAGAATGGAGTAGCTGAAAGAATGAATAGAACAATCTTAAATATGGTACGTTCCATTGATGTTTTTCAAGAATGTAAAATTGATGTTTTGGGCTGATGCAATTATATGTGTTGTGTATGTAAAGAATAGATTTACATCTAATTCTATTAAAAGAAAGACTCCCTATGAAATGTGGAATGGCCGCATTCCTTCGGTAAATCATCTCAGGGTCTTTGGTTCCACCTATTATGCCTTGATACCAAAGGAACAAATAAACAAACTTGGTGGAAGGAGTCGTAAGTGTATCTTCTTGGGTTATTCAAATACCTCCAAAGCATAATGTCTCTATGATGAAGTTAATAAGAAGTTTGTTGTATCTAGAGATGTGATCTTTCTTGAATCTTCCAAAGTTGACAATGTTGTTGAGTGGCAGCTTGATCACTTGGATAGATTCAGACATGAAAAATCATTTCAAGAATTTTATAATCATATTCCACATATTGAAGTGGGGATTCCTATACTAGATCAATCTGTGCAACCTTCTTCTGAAGCACTTTCTCCCCCACATGAAGCTCCAGCCATTTATGATACTTTGAGTGATGTGATTGACAAAATTGGGAGATTAAATCTTGACTCAACCCCAACTCCATCAATTGAGCATCCTGGGCCATCTCAAAAAGGTCTTCCAAAATGGCTAACAAAGACACTTGAAAATGTTCATCGTGATGAGGTTGGAAAGACAGGAACACGAAGTACAACTAGGAAAAATGGAGGTGATGTATATGATTTTGATTCACCTGTTGATATGGATGTTCCTTATGATTGTGAACTGAATTTTTCTACATATTTTGAACCAATTTCCTTCAAAGAACTCACTTCTCATGATAACTAAAAAGAAGCGATGTAGAAGGAATATGATGCCTTGATAAATAATGGCACTTGGAAGTTGGTTGATCATCCATTGGGAACCAAACCAATTGGTTGCAAGTGGGTCTACAAGAACAAGTATAAATATGATGGCTCACATGACAAGCACAAAGCCAGGCTTGTGGCAAAGAGTTTGGCACAAAAAGAAGGGGTCGATTATGAGGATACTTTTTCCCCCACAGAAAAATGAGCTACCATCCAGACACTCGTTACCTTGGCATCTTAGAACAATTGGAAAGTCCATCAAATGGATGTAAAAACTAATTTCTTGAATGTAGAGATGAAAGATATTTTTTTTATGTCCCAGCCAGAAGGATTTGTTGTGAAGGGCCAAGAACAAAAGGTATGCAAGCTAGTGAAATCCTATTATGGCCTCAAGCAAGCACCACGAGCCTGGTATGAAAACTTAATTGAGCATCTTATGAAACTCAACTTCAAACATTATGATCTTGATGATGCAACTTTGCTTGTCAAGAAAGTTGGAAAAACAATTGTATATATTGTGGTGTATGTAGATGATATTTTGATGACAGGGAACAATGAGAGTTGCATTGCATCCATAAAGAAAGAATTAAGGAAAGGTTTTGAAATGACCAACTTGAGCTATGTTTACTACTATCTTGGTATTGAAGTAACTCAACATTCGAAGTTTATATTCCTCTCTTAGAAGAAGTACATTGGAGATCTGTTGAACAGAGTTGGCATGGTTGAGTGCAATCTTATGACTACTCCAATGGAAGAGAACTTGAAGCTCACATCCATTGAAGGAAAATAAGTTGAGGATGCAACAAAGTATACACAACTTGTAGGAAGTATCAACTACCTGACTACTACTAGACTAGACATTTCATTTGTTGTTGGAATCCTCTCTAGGTTTATGAAAAAGCCTTGTAAGGGACATTGGTGTGTTGTAAAAAGAGTTCTAAACTACTTGAAGGGAACTCAAGACTTTGGACACAAGTATACACAGGTGGGTGACTTCATCTTGACTAGATACTCTAATTCAGACTTCGAAGGAGACAAATAAATTGGGGTATCTACTTCAAGTTATGTTATGAGTCTTGGATCAAGAGTTGTCTCTTGGAGGTCACACAAACAACCAGTTCCAATAGATTCCACAACAGAGGCAGAAGATGTGGCAACAGCGGAAGCAACAAAGGAAATTGTGTGGCTCGAGAAAAATCTGGAAGATTTGTAGGTGAAACAAGTGCATTCAACTCCACTCATGATTGAAAACACTTCTACATTAAAGTTTGCTAAGAACCCAAAGTTCCATGATTGAATGAAGCACATCAATACACAATACCATATGATTCGACATCATCTTGAGGCCAAGACAATCCATCTACGCCATTTTTCCACAAATGAGAATATTGTAGACATCTTCACCAAAGCACTTGGAAGAGAAAAGATTGGAAGATTCAAAATGATGACTGGACTCACCAACTTCTCTTTAGATTAAGGGGGGAATGTTGACACCTAATCATTGGGATTGGGTGAATATATGTAAAATAGTGTAGATAGTAAACAAAGAGAATAGGAATATGAAGAGACATTGGGAGCTGAAGCTCAAGAGTCTCTCCCTCTATGTATATATCCATGAACAATCTTAATGCAAAAACACAATTCGCATTGTGGAGTTACCCCCTGATGTGACAAGAACATTGCATCCTTCTTTGTTACTTTTTTTTGTTTACACACAAAGATCCACTTTGTATAATTTTTAAAGAGTATGAGTATGTAGAGATGAATATAAACTACACATTTGCATTATATTACAAATTCAAACATATTTTTTTAAGAGTAAAGAGTTTTTTTCGTAGTATTTAAAAAAAAAGGAGTTGAGTGTTTTTTCACTAAAATTCAAAGGACAATATAGTGGTTATTATGAATAAAAAACTATAAATTAAAACATATTTTCCAGAAAAAGTGAGTAAAGGGTCTCCTTTTACTAAATTTAAAGAATAGAGAAGTTGTTATGAATAAAAAAAATTGTATTTTGCAAGTCAGACATGTTATAAGCTTAAGGTTTTTTTAATTATATTTTTATGAAATAATAATGTTTATGATATTGAGTAATAATAGGTTTATAATTATGTCTTAATTCTCTATTATTATTAGTCCCTACTTGGGACTATTAGCGATCGATCGATCGTTGACCTAGCATTACTTGATACTTTGACCGGTTTTCTTTTCGGTGTTTTCACATTTTAACCTAAGTTTGATGCCCCCAATTTTATTCAACAAAATTTTACCCAAAGTTTTTGGTTCGGAAAACAATTGAGGTCTTATTGCAGCCTTCACGTTGCCCGATGCAAAAATATTGAGGCAATCTCATCTTATCCAAAGTACGCTGTGCGGGCAAAGTAACTTTATGATTTAACATTGTTGTTTTGTTTCTTTAATTATTATGATCGCAATTTTTTTACCACTTCAAAAACATAAATGGCCTTGTATGATTTGTTTTTACAAATAAATTTGAATATTAAATTCAAAAAATAAATATTATTTGTTTATATATGTTTAATGTTAAACTGGAAAATAGATTGGTTGAGTTGTGGTTTAGGAAATGACTATTTTCAATAAAAAGATTGAAAGACTATATTTGGTGTAGAAAGTTGAAATTTTACTTAATATTTGTTTTCAAAATTAATTAATTAATTTAGTTTTAATTTTTTTAAATAAGGGGTTTATAATATCCTATCAAACACACTTAGATTCACATCATTTACAAGCAGCTTATCTTTTTAAATAGAATAAATATCATCCGGAAAAATCTGATTTATATTAAAATATAAATTAAAATTATATTGCTTTTGGATTAATATTTTAAAATATAAAATGGTTATTGAAAGTTAATTTATTGTTTTGCAATATTTTATATGCATTTTTTTCTTTCAGAATAGATTGGTTACTAAAAAGAGATCTATTGAAGAAACTGGTAAATTGGTTTTTTGAAAAAATTGGTAAATTGGTTTTTAGAATAAATGTAGATTGGATTAATATTATATATGTTTTTCTATCTTTATAATTTTGTAATTCATAGGTGTATTTCCTTGGTTGTAGTTATTAGTTTTGTTTAATATTAAATGTTGGTATAATAATATATTTAGATAAATATGAGTACAACATGTAGTAATATTTAATATATTTCTTTAATAAAAAAATTAATAAAGTTGTATTTAAACATTAAAAGTTATAATATTAAGATTAGCATCTAGCCTATGAGATCTCCCAAATTACAAAGAATATCTAATTGTTTTTTGGCACCTTCAATACCACTTTCAAATATCACGAATGCAATAATAACATTGAAAAAATGAAATTTTAATTTGACCCTAAATAATTGATAATTATCAATAACAACTCTCCAACTTACCTATATGTGAGTTAAAATGGTGGAAAGGAAAAGACAACCATATTTAATACCAATTATGTTGTGAATGTTAATAACAATTATGTCAATTTTATCTTTTTTCTTAAAATTGTTTCATATTAAATAATAATAAGATATACAAACTCTCAATAATTTACACTTGGAAATAATAGATATTTAGTAACATTATTGAATGCTTTCATAAACTCAATAAATTTTACATTTTTGTCACGAATATTACTAACGGTAAAAAAAAATCAATAATAAAATTGTGAACCCATAACATAAATTAGAATATTTTTCTTAACTTAATCACGTCCAAATTGTTATTTTAATATAAATCTAATCCATAAAATCTCAAAACATTTACCATTATCCCTAACCCATATAAAAAATAAATTATTTATTATCATTATCCCTAACTCATGTAAAAAGGTGGTTAATATCATCTTATCTTAAGTTCTTTCTAGGGCCTGTTCCACGTTAAGCCATCACCTAATTTAGACATTTGTTCATAGAGATATTTGCATGTTGACCACCTGTCAGCCTATGGAACCCTGTCAAAGCTTATATCACAAGGAGAGAACCCTGCTAGGAGCCTTTCAACTCTGCCTTGTCCAGATTCCGGAGTAAGTTCAGAGCAGAGAGTGGAGTAAGTTCAGAGCAGAGAGTGTCCAGCACCTAATTCTTCGGAGTAAGTTCAGAGAGTGTGGAGCAGCTAGTTTGAGGAGCAGAGGAGCAGAGAGCGTAGAGCGGAGCTTCACCTTTACAACTTGTAAGTTCCCAGACTGAACGAAGCATTCCCCATCTAATGTAATATTCACCATAAAAAATGTTGAATTTCTACAAACTTAACATGGTTATTTGATGGCATGTAATTCTTTGCACTGTTCCCTTCATCTATTCATGGTAATAGTTTTGCTTCTATCACTCAAGCTTTCACTATATAAAGTGTTTTCTTAATTCATCAGGAATTAATTTCACTCTCATTTCATTGTTATTTCTTTGCTATGTGCTTCGGAGGTGGTTTTTCTGATTTCATATTTAAGGTTTGTCCATATGCTTCTGTTTCTAACCTTCTATCATAGCAGACAATGTGTCAAACATTCCAAAATCCCGAGCCTTTTGTGGTAAATAGTATCATCTTTCTATTTCGAAAAGAGTTATTATTGAAAATATGCATTATTAACCTTTGCAAGCCTGACTATGAATGGAAAATATCTTTTATTCTGAAATTTGGTGGTTTTATTTGAAGTTTTATTGAGCTTGGTAACTTTACTCTTGATAATGAAACTATATTTTTGAACCCACCCCTTTTGTGTTATCCGACACCAGCATCCTGTACAAATGTCATAGCACATTAACTTGAAAATATATATATCATAATCCTTTTAACATTGTGGTGTGTACTTAGTAACTTCCAAATTTCCAAATTAGTGTGAAAAATATGTATCATACTCTGGATAGTGGGGCATGTGCTCTCTTTTTAACATAATTGATTTGTAAATGATTGATCATATGTGCAGAGTGCTTGCCAATTTCAATTTTGTATTTAAGGTCCATGAGTGGGGTTGGGTATTAATGTCTTTGATCGCTGCGAGGACTGGCAACGATGTGAAGAACCACTGGAATACTCGCTTGATAAAGAAACTCTTCAATATGAGTATGCACAGGCCGGTATCACAGATTTTTAGCTGATTATGCAGTCAACGTGGCGCATTCGGGAAGTGAGGACCAGATAGCCAAGGCCAGGATAAGTACTGCATACCCAAAATATAGTTAAGATTATACTGTCCAATAGTATTATCTTTTGAGACTGCAGTACTTTAAACGTATTCTTTCTAATATTTTGAATGGTTTTTACGCTGAGACTGATTGCTATTTCTTATTTCACTCGTTGAGTTCTTTTTTTTTACCATAGTAATCTGTTTATTATTCATTGCATATTTAGCAGTGTATTTGTGCCTACGTGTGTTTATTGTCTAATTTAAATCTTTCAAAATTTAGCAGAAATAATTTTAATGTGATTTTTTTCTGAAAATCTTTATAAATTAACCGAAATAATCTTATTTGCCCTTATGTTAGAATGGTTTGTGTAAATTCAGCATTTCTTTTCATAATTTAATCTTATTCGCTCTTTTTTCCCCAAAAATCGTCATGAATTAATATAAATAATCTTATTTGCTCTTATATTAGAATTGTATGTGTAAATTCAGCATTTCCTTTCATCATTTAATCTTATTTTCTCTTATTTTAAAAATGTCTATGTAAATTGGGCATTTCCTTTCATCATTTAATGTTATTGGCTCTTAGGTTAGAATGGTCGGTGTAAATTCAGAGTTTCCTTTCATTATTTAATCAGAGTTTCTTTTCATCATTTAAGGGGATGCAGTCTTTCCAAAAGAAAATCTACAAAAAATTTAAAACAAAATATTTTGGAACTGAAGATATATTTATTAATAATATTTAATAAAAGTATTTGCACATACAAATTATCTTAAACCAATTTTTCCAGATTATTTATTTATTTTATTTTTAACTTTTTCAGTATATTTTTAAATATAAATATAATTTTATTTTTTAAATAAATATTATAATTTATGTAATTTTTTTAATATAAATTTATATAATCAATAATAATAATATAATAATAATTATATTATTAAATTATTACTATTATAGTATAAGTAAAAATAATTCAATATATTGTATTACAACAATTTACATTAATGATGAAATTAATTAATATTTTTACAGGGTTGTATATCATGTGAAATTAATTAATATCTTTACAGGATTGTATATCATGTGAAATTAATTAATATTTTTACAAATACATCTACTGATAAACTAGCTATGATGAGAGAGCTTTTCTAATCAATGGATAGGGTCCCTTATTAATTTCTGGCTCGACAGTTATTGTTAACATCATTATTAGATAAGTTTACATAATAATAATAAAAAATTAATAATAATAAAATATAAATAATTTTATGTGTATATATATTAACATAATTTGTTTGGTAGAGTTTGATCTTGCATAGAAGTTGTTCACCAAAAAAATGAAATATACATACCTACTTATACACAAAACACACATGAACATTGATACCTCTATATGCATAAATAAGCATCTAAATACTTTAGTCCTTTGAGGTATGCATTTTACATCTACATTAAACATACTACATTTTGAGTTTGAAATGATAGATTATTTTACTTTTTAATGTTGATTTTAGTTTCAAAGATTATATGTATTTTTAAAATTAAACCAATTGTCAAACAATTGATCGCCTTATTTTTCATTAAATTCTAAAATATTTTTAAAATTTGCAATAGATTAATCGAGCAAATCATTTCTTAATTGTTCAAATAGAACTTCAAATATTACACAGACTTAACCATAAATATCTATTTATGGAATTTTGATGTAAAATTGGAAATTTCCACTGACATTAATAAAATGCACATTTAAAAATTTATTTTAATATTTTGTTTTTAAAAAAATACACTCTTATAAATTATTCAATAATTTCTAATTAAACAATTTTATGTGATTGTACCCTTCGAACATGAACATTTCTTTCACAGTGAAACATGGTGCATAAACAAGTACCCATATATCAATGGACGCCTTATATAATACGTGTCATGCTGCATGCTGTTCGAATACTAAAGCTTATCCAATAGAACATACCTCAGAGTACCAGAGGAACCTATATCTTTATCTATATATATACATCATTGTCTCGATGGAGCACATCATGTTATCAACCAGTGAAAAGGGTGATCCCAAAGTAATAGGTAGTTAATTATCTGGTAGGAAAAAATAGTTCGGATGACGCTCCCATGTCATAAGAAGCTTAAATGAAGCTCAAACGTGGTATTATTTTACCTATGTTTTTGTTTATTGTTAAATGTGATCCAATCTTATTGCCAGGTCTAAAGACTGGGCAATAAACGTTATTCAGACATATGTCTCTTGCAATGGGCATGAGCTAGAGAAACATCGAGTAATAACCATTTAAAATATTTTAACAATCTTGAAATATATGTTTTACTTCGAACTGAAACTTTTGTAACGAATTACACATTGAACTAACTATTTCATTTCTATTTCAAATTCCATTTCAAATCGGATAATATACAATCCATTTGTGTTGTCCTTGCAGACCTCGGCAGGGACTACCGCCACGCCAGTGGCTCCTTGTTTAATTGAGCTGAGAGTCTACAATGAGTATGATGTGTAACCCTTTATGTGTCATCAAAGTTGAAATTTTGATCAAGTAGGCTAAAATAAAAAATCTAATAAATCTAATAAAAATAAATAATTATAGAAAACATTTAAATAATATGGGCTCATAAAAAAATTTATATATAAAAAAATTAGATCCCTCTCAACTCAATGTTAAATATGTATTTAAGATGAATCTATACTAATAACAATGATATTTTTTATTTTTATTAAAATTATATATATAATTTCTTTTCTCAATATGAGTAGATTTAATAATTTAAAATGTAATATAAAAATTATTTTAAGCTATCAAAAATCCTTAAATCACTTGATTTAACACAGATTATCCGAATAATATTTATGATGAAAAAATCTTTGAATAAGTAATGGACAAAAAAAAAGATATTTTAAAACGAGTAAAAAAGTCTAACGATTAAACCACTGTTTTAATCTCTGTGCTTGCCTGTCCCATATGACCATCACTAAAACTCCAAAATCTCGGTAATCTTACTTATTTGTCATATGTGTGACTCTATGGACTGCATGTGGCTGCCATTGTTGACTTTCATGGCGATGTCGTCGTATAAAGACCATTGTGCCTCATTCTCTTCAATGCAATGTTTTTCTTTTGGTTTTAGGTTGTTGTTACACATTTATTTTCTCTGCAAAAGATAGTAAATGTATCTCTATTTATTTTTTATGAAAATAAATACAAATGAGCTCTCCACTTGTTACATCAATTTGAAATAGATAATACTAAATGCTTAAAAAAAACTTACCTAATTAATTAGGTCATCACATATTGCAATTTCCCTTTTTGTCTTAATGACTTATTACATCAATTTGAAATAGACAACACTAAATACTTCAAAAAAAAACCTTACCTAATTAATTAGGTCATCACCTATTGCAATTTTCCCTTTTGTATTAATGAAATGAAAGTGCAGTATTAATGAAATGAAAGTAATAGAACAATTTTTTTTTTAATTTTGAATTTAAAAATGCGTATCATTAAAATACCAAAACAAAAAAGTTATTTTTTTAATGCACATGGTCAAATAGCAAAATTAAATAATAAACTTGTAATTTTCATTGTTTTCTATTATGTTTACATTTTATCATAGGACATGTTTTTTTATTAGGTTTACATTTCTGTTAATATAGGTTTTCATTGATGTTAATATGGCAGTGTGTGATGGAAAATTCTTGTGACGTGTGGTTTCCCATTGATGCCCATTGATCATAATACCACTCATGTAGCATCCAAGGATTGAATACAGACATAATAGAAATAGTGGAATCGAGGAGGAAAGATATTGGAAGCCATCAGAAGAGAAAGAGAAAGAGTAAAGAGGAGAAGCCATGAAGCCAAAGAATAAGAGGAAGAGTTCATCAGAAGCCATAAAGGAAGCAAGTTCTCGCATATGCCCAAGGGTAAGTGTTATCGAAAGAACAAAGAGAAACATAGATATCAAAGGAGTAAAGAAGAAAACATCGGAGGAGCCATATCAGAAGTATCACATGTAATATATGCCCAAGAAGAACTGATAGGAAGAAAACAGCGGAGGAGCATAAACAGAGTTATCGGAGGTCACAAGAAGATAAGCCACAAGAGCAACAACTATCAGAAGAGCAGAAGAGTAAAGAGAAGTCACAAGAGCAAGAACCCAAGTTCTTGTGGAAGAAGAATAGCGAAGGAATAGATATGGATCGTTAGATCGACAAATCTATTAGATCGATGGTGATTAGCAACTGCGAGGGTAGGAAAGTATGAATTTCCTTGATCATGGCTGAAGTCCCGCACTCAATCCAAGCCATCAATCTCATTTCAACTCTTAGATCACAATCAACTACAGAGGTTAAGGCCATTTTAATCCGTGTGCCAGTCAAAGTCCCGCAAACCATAGATTGTGATATAATATGTAGACCTGATAGCTCCATTAGAACATACCTTTATGTAGTATCGCATCCGCCGTATCGGAACCTTCGCGTCGCAAGTTATGAAGGCTTGTCATATTAAAACTCTGATTGCAATATAATATGCGGACCCGATTAGTGTATGGTAACAACCCTAATGTAATATCGCATTCGCCTATCGAAACTTTCATATCACAAGTTATAAAGGGATGTCACATTAAAAAGTGCGATTACGATATTATTGCGAACATGAATGCACCACTATAATATGACTTAATGTAATATCACATCCATTGAATCGTAAGTTTCAAAGGTATGACGTGTAAAACCTCCAATAGTGATAATATTGTGGACCTGATGGATTCATTAAAAACAGTTCATTGAATATCGCATCTGCTCCATCAAAAGACAAAGCATGTGCACACTTGTAAAACCTCTGATCTTTATGAAGTTGCGATTGCGGGATTAAAGGAATGACTCCAATTCTCATGAAATTGAGATTGCGGGATTAAAGGTGATGACATGGCATGTACGACCTCAATGTGGGTATAACAGCTCTTATGTGATTTCCGTAAATAATAAGTTTATTGGATGAATATTAAAAAAGGGCCTCTCCAATATAATTTTAGTATGTGACATCATAAGTAGGCCTCTCCTCCAATAAACATGTTTTTTGGGTATTGATGAGACTCATATATATATATAAGTTGAAACGCTTCACTTCAAGTAACGGATCTCGGGCATCTATCACATAGAAGAAGGACAATTCACAACTCGTGAACGTGAATTAGCATAAGAAAGGAAGCCAAAGGTCAAGCAAACAAAAGTGGAAGCCGTAGGTCGAGTGAGTGAAGAAGGAAGCCAAAAGGTCCAACAAAACAAAAAGGAAGCCAAAGGTTGAGCGAACGAAAGTGGAAGCCAAAGGACGAGAGAGCGAAGAAGGAAGCCAAAAGGTCTAGCAGAAGAAGAAGGAAGCTGAAGGCCGAACATTCTGTTGACTGGGTTATTTATTTAAAATCTCATACCTGTGTTTTACAATGATTGAGATAACAGTTCAAAAGGACACTCGGTCGATCTAAGAAGATTATCTGAGTATGAACAGGGTTTTTTTTAATTGAACTCACAATATGAAACTATGACAGTCACTCCTCTAAAGAAGTCACTCCCGAAGCAGTTACTCTTGAAGCAGTCACTCCTGAAGCATTTACTGTGACAATGAGAACATTGGCTTGAAACAGAGAGTTGTTTTTGTGCAAAGCTTAGTGCAGTTCATTGTAGACACATTGAAGTTGTGTGAAGACTATTGTAGATCATGATGGCTATTTGAAATCATCATGAGGTAACTTCGTAGACTTTGTTTGGGCAATATGAAGAATTGTGAAGACTCCTTCATATGAAGACAGGTTGTCATTGATGTAGCAGTGAAGTTGTAGATTGATAGAACACAATGAAGAAGATTTTGGGAGCACTGTAATACAATCAAAAAATTTCTTGACAAAGCAAAAATATAGGGTCAGAGCCTCTTTAATATTAATTTGAAATATTAAATTATAACATCTTTTATTTTACTAAGAAATTTTTTTTATATTAATGTATTTTAGTAAGAGAAATGCTAAATTTTTTAGAAAAATTTCAAAGGCATATAAAACTTGAAAATAAGTTATTACCAAAATCAATACAAATTTAATTTCAATTCCTCCTATTTTAAATTTTAAAAATTAAATAAATTGAGTTATTTATAAATTTAAAATAATTGTATTTTACTTAAAAATATATTTATATAATTTTTTTAAAATAAAATTTTTATTTTCAACAATTTAATTATTATAAAAATAATTCATAAAAATATTAAAAATATATTTTAAATAAAGAAATTTAACTTTAACTTACCAATATAACAAATGTACTTTTATATAAACCAAATTGAGATTTTTAAACCAAACAAGGTTGTAAATGACTCTTCAATGTACTTAAATATCATAAGCACTTTAAAGAATAGATGATATTATGTGAGGTTTAATATGAAAATATATTAATAAATATTTATTATGATTTAGATAAAAATATTTAAATATATAATTTATAATGAAGTTATTTGTATTTAATTTTAAATTAATGTGGTAAAAGTTCAGAGTGGAGTTAATCGTAGAGATAATAATTTTTTTGGAAACTCGTTTAAAATAAATTTATATTTTACAAAATTTTAATAACAATTTATTTTTTTGTTGCTTAAAATAATCTTGTCATATGATTTGGTACTTTTATATAAACCAAATTGGGATTTTTAACCAACAAGGTGTATGACTCTTCAATGTAACTTACAATATCATAAGAACTTTAAGATAGATGATATTATGATGATATTATGTGGGGTTTTATATGAAAATATATTAATACAAAATATTTATTATGAATTTAGATGATAAATCATGTGAGGTTTTATATGAAAATATATTATACAATTAATGATTTGATAAAAGATATTATATATATATTATTATATGAAGTTTATTGTATTAAATTTTAAGTTAATGTGGTAAAAGTTAGAGTGGAGTTAATTGTGGAGATAAAATAATTGGTTTTGGAAACTCAATTTAAAAATAAATCATATAGTTATAATTATATATAAAATTTTAATAACAAATCACTTATTTGTTAATTGAAATAATATTTTCATATGATTATTAGATAAATCATATAGTCTATAGTGGTTTAAAAAAATCTAATTTATAATATAGGAAGTTTTATTTTTCTTTCTTTGTGTGTCTTTTCTCTATTCTCTTTTTCTCTAGATGAGTCGGTAATCTTTCATCTAGACATTATTCCAAAGAGCAAGCATGTCAAGCTCAATAAGACAAGAACTGGTTGGGGAAGTGGGGAAGATATTAGTCTACTCCTCCTTACCACCTAACCTACACCCACTTGACAGTAAAATGTGTTTTTAATAAAGTAATCTATGTTTTTAAATAAACAATGGTGTATGTCTCTTCATTGTAACTTACCATATCTTAAACCCCCATCTTTCAATGAAAAATGTACCAACAATACTTATTATGATTTAGATGAGAATATAATAATATAGATGATATTGAGTGGGGTTGATAGCAAAGGAGTAATATTTATTGATGAGAATATAGTAATATAGATGATATTATGTAAAGTTACTTAAATAGATGAGTTTAGATAATTTGTGTGGCATATAGTTTTATTAAATTTTATATTTAGATTTCACTAATCATAATTCAATAGAAGTTGAAAGGCGGAGTTAATTATGGAAATAAAAATTGTTTTAAAAGAAATTCAAGATTAACCCACTTTTTACACAATTCTAAAGACAACTATAAATCACTTTTTCATTTATTGTGAATATTGGTGGACGTTTCACCTTTTCATCACACAATTTTCTCCACAAATGGACTCCTACACCAAATCATTTTTCAAAAAAAATTTGACAACCTGAAATAACAAAAATAAACATTCAAACATAACTTTTCTCTTTTCTCTTGCTCCTGACTTCTTTCTAGTCATGGTCCGCTATTTTTTGGGTAATCATTTAATTGTGCCTAGAGGTGCTCTTTAGCTCAAGTAGAGATGTAATGTATAACATTTTGATTGGTTCAAAATAAGATAAATTAAACTAAAATAAATTAAAATAAATTAAAATAAAATGTTTCTTCCCATCCTCTATTCAACCCATTACTTTTTCCATGTTATTCTTTTTTAATGTAACTTATTTAAAAGTAATAATTAAACTAGTCAGATCTACCAATTACTAAGAGGGAAGAGATTTGATTAACACTTGGTATATCTAAAATTAAAATAAATAGACACTTAGTATATCTAAAGTTGAAATAAATAAATGCTGATTTAAAATAATTAAATTTTAAATCAAGTTTTTGTTATTTTTATTAAAAATTTGAAATACAGTTTTCCTTTAAATTGTGAATTTTGATGATTTAATGTGTTTTAATATTAAAAAAAATATATATGTATTTTATGCTGGACAGATTATCTAGCTAAAATTTAAGATTAAAAAAACAAATCTTTACCTGAATAATTGACACCAAAGTAGAGATATAAAAATGCCAAACCATTAAACTACTGCTTTAGTCTGTACTTGATTGTCCAGGACATCGTCCAATATGACCACGACAAAATCTCCAAAATCTATTACTGACAACAATTTATTTTCTCGGTAATGTTGCTTATTTGTCATCTTCGTGACCCTATGGACTGCGTATGGCTGCCTTCGTATGTGAATTACTATGTTTATCCCATCGCTCTGTGACAGTAATGTAGTACAACTTTTATCCGCTGCAGTCGCCATGTTTACAGCTTTGTAATACAATTTCATCAGTTGCACATGCATGCATTGTTTATTTTCGTGGCCATGTTGGTATGTCGTTGTATAAAGACTATTGTGCCTCATTTCTTCACTGCAGTTTTTTTCTTTTTGCTGGTTGGTGACATGATCTATTCGGTTCAGGTCGTTGTCACATATTTATTTTCTCTCTGCAACACATTGTAACCTGTAAGTATCCTCCCGGTTTCAGGTCGTTGTCACATATTTATTTTCTCTCTGCAACACATAGTAACCTGTAAGTATCTTCGTGGAGTATTGTGGCTCATTCTCTTCACTGCAATGTTTTTCCTTTTGCTTGTTAGTGACAGATGTTTGGTTTCAGGTTGTTGTCAGGCGTTTACTTTCTCTGCAACACATAGTAAACTGTGGATAGCTTTTTCCGGCTTATCTCGTTTGGCGATTGTCACATCTGGCCTCTTCCAAGACTCTACGGTTACGATTTAACTTTTCAAAACTCCACCATAATTTCTTTCCAGAAACCTTGTGACAAAAACGATGTGACATAATTTATTTCTCCAAAAGTTCTGATGACAGCAGCTAAGTTTATTTTAATCACTTTGTCTGACCCAAAAGAATTCTCAAACTGTGACAAACTTTAAATAAATGGTCGTGAATGCCAAAAAAAAATGTCTCACACAACTACTTTACCACATGTCAGCAGTTTTTCTGTTTCATTAATATGAAAATAAAAGAGTTTTATTTGTATGGTTACTAGTCTAAAAGTGTGTAGCGATTAAAAAAAATCATTTATTTTTTTTATTCATATAAGCAAAATTAAATAATAAGCTTAAAGTTCTTTACCATCCTTGACAATGTATTTTATTGTGCAAACATTTCATTGTAATGAAATTAATGAAAATCAGATATGAAATTAATGAAAAATAGATATTTTACACCCATTGTAAAGATTTTTAAATTCATTTATTCTTAACTTTCATTTTTAAGATTGATTTGAAATATCATATTATAAAATAATTCCCTTTTCTTCAATCTAAATACCATACAAATATACTAAAATAGTACAATTGTTAGAACACACTTTTGAGAGAATGAACTTTAAAATACATTATTACACTAAATTAATACAATTTTTTTCAACTTTCAAAATTAAGAAAAAATACTTATCTATAA
>APFE030078769.1:0-16582 GCA_000404065.3 Pinus taeda | reverse complement strand
GCGGTTAAAGCATCACCTAAATAATTGTATTTTAAATAAATAAATAAAATATTTTTTTTAAAAAATAACGAGTTGCCATTAAATCATCAAATGAAATTGAGGGAATATAATAAAAATCCATGTTTATTAATTAGTTTTTTTTATATATAATAAGGACAATATTTTACCACTCAACGATATTGTTTTTACGAAATTTGTGTGCGCTCTGTATATTATGTGGCTGGCTTATGTGTGTGCTATGTCTTTGCATTTGCATGTATGTTTGTTTGTTTGGTGATGTGTTTCCTGTGTGGCATATGCGTGTTTTATGCCTTTGCATTTGTATGTATGTTTGGTGATGCATTTTACGTTGAATCTATGAGAGGAGAGGAGACGAGACGAGATCAGGTGCATTATTGTGAAAGTGATGCCGCCATGCTTCTCCAAAATTGTTCACCTCACCGATCGTCTGGACTAGGGATCAAACTTACGAGGTACGAGGTAACGGCAGTGGCCAAAATTCCTTTAAATTTCTGTAGGATCAAAGTATAAGTCCATAAAATTTGCATAGATCTTCCTTTAAATTTCTGTAGGATGAAGGTATAAGTCCATAAAATTTGCATAGATCTTTGTTCATGGGATATATTGCAATCTATAATTTAATGTTCAAATTATTTTCCTGATTTTGAAAGACATTTTTCTTTCTTTGGTTTTACTTCAAACTTCTGCGATTTCTGTGATTTATTCTTGAATTAAATAACTGAAGGCTTAATGATATATTTCCTCTCTTGTTTATGTTCTTAAATTAAGTAATAGACGCTTAAAGAAACCATTCTCTCTGGTTTTGCATGAAACTATTGCCGTGTTCCTTGTTAATTAAATAACCAATGCTTCAAGAAATCGCTCTCTGATTTTATTATAAATTATTCCCACCGTCTGCAATTTACCTGTAAATGAAATGCCTAAAGGTTTAATAAATTATGTTTCTCTGGCTTTACTACAAACTATTGGGCCTTGGTGATTTATATGTATTTATTTAATTAATTAAAGCTTCAAAGAAATCTGCAACCTCTTGGAGAGAGTTTTGTGATTTGTCCGTAAATTAAAATTTAACTTGCTCACTGCTTGAATGATCTTAATCATGTAGGTTTGTTGCAAGATTTTGGTTCATTTGCACATTTTCAATGTGATTTATCTGCGCCGCGGGACATAGGGTAATCTTAAAAGGATCTTTATCTTGGAATTTATAGAAAATTTCTTGAATCTTAGCTGCAATTTTCACCCTGATTTGCTCTCACCTTAAGAAAACATCGCTTGCTGCATTGCTTAGGTGTTCTGTTGGAGTTTCGTGTCAAGAGAATGCCGAATTCGGTGGGAAATCATGTTGTCAAAAGCATAGTGCAATGGGAGATATATGTCAGGCTATTTCATTTTATTAAAGGAAATATTGCTTTCATTTTAATGCGAAGATGTGTAAGCCTGTTTCATTGTGTTGAAGAAATATTGCACTCTTAGGATCTCTCCATTTCTATATCTCTTAGGAGTTAATTTGTATACGCTCTGCCCTGTATATTGTGAGTTAAGGGGTCTGCGTGTGGAATGTTTTTGCATTTGTGTGTATGTTTGGAGATCTGTTTTCTTTTGTATGTATGATAAGTGAGAAAAGAAACTATATCAGGGTGCGTTACGACGAAGCCGCCTTTCGAAGATTTTTCGCCTCACCTCCAGGTTGCTCTGCGATCAGGGATCAAACTTCCCAGGTAGTCGCAGTGGCAAAGATTCCTTTGAATTTCTCGAAAACGTAGGATCAGGCCATAAGTCCATAAATTTTTCGTAAATGTTTGTTTGGTAGATTTGGGGATTTCTGTGAATTATCAGTAAATTAAATAACTGATAAAATTTTCATAAATCTTTGTTCGGTAGGTTTGGGGATTTCATAAATAACTGAAAGCTTAATGTAATCTTTCCTCTCTTGTTTGTGTTATGGGATTGATACATGTTTTCCATATAATGTATTCTTAAAATTATCTAGATGAAAATTAAAAGAAACCAGTTTACTGTTTAAATTTAGATGAAAATTAAAAGAAACCAGTTTACTGTTTAAATTGTGATTTAATGGTAAATCCCTGATCTAAGCCTCAATGAAACCTTTGATATCCATAAGCAAATGCTTTCTATGAATTTTCGCCGTGATTGGATCTCACCTTAACCCTTAAGAAAACTTTGCTCGCTACATTGACGCTAAGAATGATTAATTCCGCGGGAAATTAGTGTCGTTATACACTTACTCTACCTTCAAGGTAAACCTATTTTAATGTGAGATATGTTAAACTATTTCATTCGATCAAAAGAATAATCCTCAGAATCTATAATGTCGTAAATTATTGTTTGTTTTTTTTAAGTTCATATAGTTATTTACCTCCTCTTAAGCTTAAATAAAAACCTAGCAATCAAATGATATCATGGTTGGTTAGCTAAAAGAAGTAAAAAGTTTTTTCTCAAAACAAAACAGATCTTGGTTGACATGTTTAAATTATGAAGCTAACTAAACTCTACTTCTACGTGTCTACAAAATGTGAAAAATGGAAACCCATCTATTTGTCTAATTAAAGGTCAAGTATTGAAAGCATATCCATGGTGAAGAATATTACATTCATTTGTATGAAAATGTAGCATCAATATATCAACAATGAAGAATATTGCATGACATGTAGCATAAATAAATATGATAACACTCAACCACATGTCAAGCGTGTTTAGTCACAATTGTAATTAGAAAATGCATGTGTGTTAAAGGGAGGTGTTTAGTCACAATTGTAATTAGAAAATGCATGTGTGTTAAAGGGAGGTGGGAAACACGACTGCCTGAAAAATAAAATTAACTAATAAAAATATTGAACTAAATAAAATTTGAGTCTAGCCTAAACTTTGTTTCCCTCATAATGATGTTGCACCTTGATTATATAAAGACAGCTTTCTATCATTGAAATTTTGTTTCAACTTGAGTACCTAGTTATTTTTACTATGAAAAACCCATGAAATAAATGAAATGAAATTATTATCAAAGACATAATAGAATTTAAAATCACAAGAACCTCCAAGTGTGTATACAATCCTATGCTATGTGAAATTTGATTATGTTTGAAATTTGTTACAAATATTACACATCTTTCAAAGACTATCAGTTCCATTGAGTCATTATAATGATTTTAAGCCTCATTTGTTACATAGATTCATTTTAAATTTTGATACAAATTATTTATTTATGTATTTTAGGTGTAAAACCTATTATAATTTAATGTCAAATTAATGCTAAGCATAATTATTATTTTCTATTATATATTAATATTACCTAACTCACTATTTTTATTTAAGAAAAACCACATCTCTTTAAAGAACCCATTGTGGTCCATACAATGTAGATTTTTACTTATGCTAAAGGCCTCTAGGTCTTGGAAGTTAGCATGCTTATTATGTGTGAGAAAAACTAGCTATTAGTGCATCAAAAGTAATTTTAGGTCTTAATTCACGACCAAAAGATAGTTTCAATTGAAATTATTTACAAATTGAGTGGGCCTAATGGCTAAGAGCTTGTACTATTTCCTTCTCAGAGGTCATATGTTCAAATTCAAAGGGGTTAGAGTATGTACACTTTCAATAAACTTTAGTCATCAAATTGTTGGGTGAAAATAGGTGCCTTATCTAACAAACAAGTGGGTCTTATATACAAGTTTGGTGTCTAACTTACCATAACCTTAAAATTAGATTATCAATATTATTAATATGTTAATTAATAAAATTAGTATAAAAGAAATAATGATATCATTTATTATATGAAGATTTTTTTAATTTTTTAATATATAATTTTTTAAGCTCTTACACAGAGAAAATGTAAAACACTATTTTCAAAAATTTAATAAATAAAATATATGTGATTTTATAATTCCTTTGCAATATTCACATAAATGCACTTTAGAATTGGTATTAATATCCCTTTAAATGCATTTAATAATAACATAAATGCGCTTTATTTTGTATTATCTCTCACATACAATAACAAATGCACTCTAATTTCTTATGTTTTTAAAAGTAGAAAAACTATGAATATCAATAATTTTCTCATCCTTAAATATCATTTACATAATTTGAAAAATATTGAAAATAAATTTTCAAAAACCAAATGTAAAATTTTAATCAAAACCATTTGGAAAATGTTTTAAAATGTCTAAGTTCATGGCCATTGTTTTGGGTATGAATTGAACATGACGTCCAAAACCTTGACCAAAATCCCATGTTTCTAAGGTTTTTTTATTAATTTATCTAAGTTATCCCACTATCTTAATTACATGCTTGCAAAAGGGTTTAGGCTAAGGGATGATTAATAGAAAAATTTTACAGCTCAACATCATCAACTTGTTTCACCTACGAGTGTGTATTTTCTTGATCAACTTCAACTGATCAGAGAAAAACGTGAGCTCCACAATAGGAAAATGGCATGAATCCCAAATTGGATTGACTTTCATGGCCATAGCTACTTTGATCCAAATCTACAACTAAGGTTCTAAGGCTTCCATGCATGAAAAATATGAGGTGGTATTCCAACTTGTTCAACGAATATATATAGAACTTTCTGCTATGCAACAAGGTGATAGTTTTACATCAAATGAGACAAAAAATACACACTGCAACTCATGGAGTTATGAGGTACATACATTATCTAGGACCACTACATCAACATAAAACATAACATATAGACTTGCTAGAATAGGTGTGACTCACATAACAATATGCTAATGTGTCTGTTAATATTTTACACACACATTTACCTATTTTGTCCACCATCCAATTTCAACTACTGCTCCAACCTCTGTTTTTGCCTCAACCAATATTCTAGCCATAGTGCCTTGAAAACTAGAAACAAATTAGGGGAAAATTTTCGCAAATTCGTTATTTTTTTGGACATTTTATTCTGGCCATAGTGCCTTGAAAACTAGAAAAAAATTAGGGGAAAAATTTCGTAATCTGGCTATTTTTTGGACATTTTATGAAAAAATAATAATAATCAACAGTTTGATCAAAAAATCACCTTTTTCTACAGATATATGATTACATTCATGAAATTCATCAAATATTTACCAGTTTTAATAGAAAATTACATGTTTTTTATTGAATATTCACCTACATTCTATATGTATAACTTTTCAATTAGAATAATCGCCAATAATACTATACATATTTATAATATTGAAATCCTTAAAAATTACCGTGCTTGAAAAACATTGTCTCTACTACACTCGTCCACATCATTTCATTTTGACATTTTTATTTGCATCTTGGTTCAATTCTATTATTGGAGTTATTCTTTTTCATGAAACAATTGTTCGAATAGTTCATTCTAACAACCATAAAACATGTATTGAGTCAGCTAGGCTCAATATGTTTACTTTTACAAACTCCAAATAAATTTAAAATGCAAATCATTTCACCTTCACCAAGGATTTTCCATGGAATTTTTAACATATTTGATTTTTTAAATGCCACATCGATCATATACTGAAACCTCTCCCATGTGTGGTGCCTTTGGATATCTCGAAAACCATTGGATTGCAACTATAATCCCATCACTAAACTTGAATACTTGTTGTTCATATTAAAATATTCCATGGGATTGTAATTATAATCCCATCAGCCCCTAAGTTTGAATTTATACAATTGTATTTTGTCCCAGTGGATCAATATACATCATTGGATTAATCTAGAACTAACGTGGATCGACTTTAAATAGTGGTATAAATTGGCTCCATCGCTTCTCTTTTTCTCTTGCGCTAACTCATTGACTTTTCTGAATCATGCATTCCACTTCTCCTCTAGAGTGCTCAATTTTTAGGATGAGCAACAATCTACATATATGTAGGTGTAACATTGTGCATATGTTACTTATAATGTGGCGGTTTCCATTTATGTTAGCCTCCCACAAGCGAGACAAGGATATACCATCCCCCTACAACATGATCGAAGGAGAACTCGATGTTTGGGCACTTTTTATAGAAATATGGAGAGCATAGTTTCCTCATAAAACTGCCATCTACTATAGCATTGATATACATTCCCACTACCAAATTGACCCCACTTTCATTCATGTAATATTTAGTTTCTATCAATTCATTACTTTTCTCTGCAATAATGTCATAGGACTGGCATTCATACTGCACATTTTGTCCCTCAAGATGGCCTTGTGAAAGACAAAATTTGCTCTAGAAGTTGACACAGAAAATGCAATAATGTCAGAGGACTGGCATTCATACTGCACATTTTGTCCCTCAAGTTGGGCTTGTGAAAGACAAAATTTGCTCTAGAAGATGACACAGAAAATGCGTAAACTTCCACAGGATATTTCTAGCATACTATCCCACCTCAAACGCCTTCCAGGCTTATTAATGAAATAAGGGTTGAGAGTGTCAATTATTTTTTACCGTCAAATCAAAAAACGAATGTATTGGATCCATTATAGGCATATCATATGTGGCTCAACAAGTATAGATTGATTTATCCACTAGCCCAATGGTAGTGGCTTATAGGGTCTCAATCGTAGCATCCCTCATGACTTGGGGGCTGACAATCTCAGGCACCTCTAGGATGAGGTATTGAAAGAGCCTACAACTTTACCATGTGGACGAAGCTTCAATTTTATGAATAGAATGAAGTTGAAGCTCGTTGGTAACGTAGACAAGCTGAGGTGCATAGACTGTATGGCATTATTCAATGTGGTGGCAGTGACAGGTCACACTGTGAGATTGTGAAGGAAGAGGTAATGCAAAGGAATACAAGAAAAACTCAGTTAAGATATGTGGCAACTTAAGCTACCCAAATTCCCAGAGTGTAATTTTGTGTCTTTGATCTACCCTCATGAACAGATTTATAGTCCGGTAACGGCTCCTCTTTAATAAATTGGTGGCAATCCATATTACTGACTAGGTCACACTACTACTTCTCAAATCTATGGCTGCAAGGAACTTCTATTAGAAGTGCCATTTGTTGAATTATTTTGTTGGTCGCTTCACATATTAACTCCACTTCACACATAGAAAATTTTACGTGTGTGGACATGTTCCTCTATTTAAAACCTTCTCCTCTGCAACATGGTGCCATTTTTACCGTCAAATGGTATGTGTACACGTGACCTTTTCTTACATGATATGGACAAAGGATGAAATCCTCTAGAGTAACCTCTCCTGAAATAATGTCTTCAGCATAATTAATTGGATTTATTTTGGGTGATTAGAAAAATACATATTTTTTCCTTACTTTCATGATATGTTGAAATCATAATATTTCCTCTAATGGCTAAGAATCTTTTTAGTAAACTCACAATATTATATTAAGAACATATATATGTACAACCCATGCCAAGGAGTGAATCCTTGACCATCGCTAACTTGCTTGAGCCTAAATCATGCTTAGAGGACTCGTCATGAATGAGACTATAATGTCCAAAAAGCCATGGGTTGAGCTGGTGGTAGCCGGGATCATTACAAATGATACAAATTGGCTATAAAACCTATGATAACAAGGTAAAAAAAGGATCTAAACATGCACAAGAATTATAAACTAAAGGTGTTACTAGACTTACTTATTATGGCAGCATTGTGCCACAAAGATACCATGCAATCAGCCAACACGGGCAGGACGTGCGGGGTGGCCAAGAGGTGGTATATATTTGTCCGAGAGTAGTGTTATTTCCAATCATTATAGTCAGTCATCCATGATTTTTTCAAGAAGGTGGAGCTCGTACATGTGAAGGAGGAGTTCATGCCTACTTTCACTATGGTCAAACAAGGTTTTCCCAACAAGTGTTTAGCTTGCCAGTATAAATCAACATTTTGAAGGTACTAATTATGATGAGATCTTGGTGTGCTCACATCGAGGACCCAATCTCCACATATGACATAACTTCTTAGTCCATCATTTTAACTCTCTCGCTAATTAGCTCTTACTCAATGTCTTATGATTCGTGTTGAATGAGCAAGGGAGCATTCTTATGGAAATAGTTTGTTGAGGCTTAGGATTTAGCTTGAGCTCGTGACTTTTCTGTAGGACTTCAGCCCCCACCTCCTCTTCACGAATAGAGTCTCTCCCTCAGCATTTGAGAGAGCGCGTGAAAAGTGAAAAAGTATTAATTAGAGCATGGGTTGGAAGGAGTAGTTAAGAGAGGCGAAGGAAACTAAGGGAATAGGTGGTGAGAGATAAAAAAGGAGAATGAGAAAAAGGGAGATACATGAAATGGGGGAAATCTCTAAAATAGAGATTCACAAGCCCAAAATTATCTCTCTATAATAAATAAAAACTAGATCGGATGTTGGAAACTGAGAAGTAACAATGAGGACAACATTATACAATGTTATGAGTGAGGAATGTTGCAATCAAGGAAAAGGGAATTGTTTCGTATGCATCCAACAGAAGGAATATGTGTGGAGTGTTGAGGGTAACCCACTTCTTTCAAATACAAAGGGACAAAGCCAGGGCAACCTAGTCCTTCTACTTGCAAAGAGAAAACAGTGGAACCATTCAAGTATTTTCCCTTCTACATCCCTCAATTAATCAGGAGAGTGGTATAAATGCAATCAAGAATAGGCAAGCTTTCCCAACTCACCCTATCCATACATCGAGAATAAATACCCAACATCCCTTCATTCCCCTCCTCGTGATCCAATGCCCAAGTGCACACCTTGCACTTAGAACCTCATAATGTGTGTCATTATCAAATACCTTGAAGATGTATTGCGATATGTCTTCATAGCTTCATGCATAGGCGTGGGTCATCCCATCAAAGTGGCTAAACACATTGTGTTTTAATCATTTCCTTAAAAAACCAAAACAAATGTATCTATCATCTAAAATATAAAAATATTTCTAATTTAGATAATAATTATATATATATAATAAACAAAATTAAAGTATTATAAAAAAGATTTAAACTGAAACTCATTTTTCACACCAAATTAAATTAAAAAAAAAATGAATATATATATATACTATACTTATATATATATAATATATATATTAATATAAATATATATATATATATAAATAACTTAAGAATGTGTGTATATAAAAATAACTAACTTAATGTAATGCAATAGAAAAATTTAAAGTTGTAATAATAATATACTTAAATTAATTTTAATTTATTATAGATAGGAATTTAATTTAGGTAAAGGAAGATAATAGTTATTTTTTTCAATTACTCATAATATAGTTAATTAATAGAGTAATAAATAATTTAAACAAATAAAATTATAGATTTAAATAGAAGATTATTTGAAAAAGAATTATAAATAAAAATAAAAATATTTAAAGAAAAATAATTATAATAAATTATAAATATATTATGGAATGGATTGTTATTCAATTCATTTTTTAAAAATGTGTTGAATTCATATTAAGGATACCATGTCATGGTTTTAAATTTTATTGGTAAATGTATTTTATGTTAAAGAATATAATTACTTTTTATTTTCAGTGTTTGGTCCAACATTAAATTTGTATTGTCAAAATATGGTTTGTTATGTTTAATACAAGGGAGTAACATTTGGACAAGCAAAGCAATGCAATGCAACTAAAAACTTTTAAGTTATTATTATAATATATTTAAATTAATTTTGATATATTATTTGTAGGAAGTGAATTTAAGAGAGGAATAGTAATATTTTTTTCCAACTACTCAAATCAAATTTAATTAAATATTATTTATTTATATATTATTTTTGAAAGGGAAACCATTCTCTCTTTCATTCTTCGGGTGAAAGTGGAGGTCAATACTACAACATTTCTTAGGGTGAAAGTGGGGTTCAATGCAACAACATTTCCATGTGGGGATCAATACAACAATTTAATTAGATATTATTTATTTATATATTATTTTTGAAAGGGAAACCATTCTCTCTTTCATTCTTAGGGTGAAAGTGGGGGTCAATACAACAAAATTTATAGGGGCATAGCCACTAATCATTGTATCAATCAAGTGGGGATCAATGCAACAACAGTTATAGGGGCATAGCCACTACAGTAATATTTCTCATCATTATACCACTCAGTGGGGAAGATAACAACCTTTCTACCCAACCACCTGTAATAACCACAATTCACACACAATCTAACTAATAAATGAAATGGTCTTATGGTGGAAGATACCGAACCACCTGAAATAACCCTAATTCACACACACAGTCTAACTTATAAATGAAATGGTCTTATGAGTATTTTTTTTGTTAATACACTAAAAAATATATTTTAAATAACAAATAAATCATAATCTTGCTTGAAATTGTATTGCAAGAAAATATCATTTCATATATATATATAATAAAAATAGTAAGGTAATTAGAAATTTAAGGAAATAAATTTATAAATTCAAATAGAAAATTATTTGAAAAATAAATTTATAAATTAAGATAAAAATATTTAAAAGAAAACTTCAATCGGGTTGTTGGTCTATGGGCTTTGGCGGCTTGACGTATATTTTTCTCTCTTCATAAACAAAATGATATGCTTGCATTTGGTATATTTTGCAACAATAAATAATACAGGAGGGGCACAACAAGTGGCCTCAAAATTGCATCACTTTCTAGTCATATAATCTATCATGGTCTAGAACATCGTTTTCGAAGCATCTATACTATCGATTCATGGCTCAAACCACTAGCCTATATGCCTAAGTGTCATAACCTTACCTATACTACACATTACTCACATAAATTTTTTTTTTATTTATACTACCTACATAACTATATAATAACGCCTTCATGATTGCTTGACTTGGTTAACAACGGATATGGTTTATAAATGCACCGATCCGAGCGTATCTTCCCTCTGACTATTAACTAGACCTTTGATTGTCCTTGATAATCTTGAATGGTACAATTCATTACATTCGGCGGTAGGTGGGGCGCCTTGGTCGCGACACCTGGCGTCTCTGAAATCCCTCCATCGATCTGCCGCGCTGAGCTTTGGTTTCGGTAGCTGGGACTTTAATGCTACAGTCCCGCCACCCTCTTCTCGGGATCCTCATATCAATCGGCGGTCCGGATTACTACTAGAGATCTAACGGTGGAGGTTAGACATGCCTTGGGCGGGGAATACATAAGGTTCATTCGTTTCTGCTCCCGGTCATTTGCGCTGTTACTCTGGCTTCGCAGAGGTAGCTTCTGCTCCGGTGTGATTGCCATGGCGGGGTGCCATTGCCGTGAGAATTCCTGATACAGTTTACTGATACCTCGAATGGTTTACAGTGACGGCCTGTGGGTGGTGAAACCCTCACGGATCTTTGCCCTATCTCCAATTGCGATTGGTAATATGCCTTCACTTTGTTTCAGTATTGTTTTGTTTGTTCTTCTCACTGTATTTGATAAGAATATGTTTGACTACCTTGTTATTATTTGTGGAACAGGGTAGCAGACCGACGAGGACGCGGTTGCAAGGGCTATTCATGGTTTTGGCCTTCAGACCTTTGACCAGGTAAGCGCGCTACCCTGTAGGTTGTAATGGTTGATTTCATCTTGGAGTTGAACTCATGTTAATTTTCTCTACCAGGGTTTATCCATTTCACTATGACTTGGCGCCATGGCCTCACTTCGACAGCATTTTCCTTTCATTCTCTGTTTGCGATTACTGGGGTTGAAACCCAGGTTGTCGAATGAGTAGCTTGTCATTAGAGTTTGGTGTTGGTTACGGTCTGTCGATAGCTCAGATCTGGGTCTGTAATTATTTGTATATACAGTGTAACCATATTGAATGGACTCGGCATCATGGTCGGTTGATGCCTCAGGTTTATAATTGTTCCCATTGTCGAACAGACCCTGCATGTTCTATAATCCATATTATTTCCTTTACTGTTTTTAATATGTTTGCATACTGTTAGCGCACGGTGCCGCTTCCTATGGGCCACCGATACTTCATATATTACACACTGTGTATTTATTTTAGTTTCAATGAAATGATCTGAGGGTTTGGTTACGACTTTGCCCTTCCTGGGTTTTCCTTTTATCGGATTATATGATATACAGGTTCGCGGGTTTGATGTATATTTGTTAATAAATGGCTAAGCCGATTGACTGAATGATGGTAACGATTCTGTTGTGATTTATGTTGGTTTAGGAGGCCTGTTACGGTCCGGTAACGGCTCCATTGTTGGCGTTTTACTACTACTCTTTGCTAGCTGTAGCTTAGCCTGTTAATGTTCATTTTCGGTTCTTCAATTTTATTGGAGTTAAATAACTATATTCGCCGTTGGATGGTATGACCATCGGGTATATCAACCCTTATTTGATGGTATGCGGGCGCCATTCCACCCGGTGGTTCACGCCGGTGTATCGGCCAACCCGATATTTCCATTGTTAGGATATTTGACAGTTGTTTTGTATTATCGTTATATAGTGAGTACAGTATTTCGATTTCTTGTGACCCTTATAAAGTTAAGGTTCTTACGAGGGTTTGTACCACTATATCTGAAACACGCATGCTTACAAGACAGACATGTATTTATTCTTTTGACTGATATGTTTTCAAGACAGACATGTATTCATTCTCTTGACTGTTATCTTTCCGCAACAAAACCCCATTCCAAATGTATCTGTATTTGTTTGGTTTCTTTTTCAATGCTTGCAACAGTATTATGGACAATGTGAATTTGCTGCTCGTAGAGTTCTGTATTGGAAGTAATGGTTACTTCAGATGTTGTTAACTAGTTTATGTATTAATATATTTAAACCTGTTTTCATACCTGTTACTGATAATTCAGATGTTCTATTTATTTCTAGTATCTGGTGATTACTGTCTCTTTAATCACACAACTTCACTTATTCGGAAGTAATGTACAGGGTGCCTCTCATTTCTCCCTTTCTGTTTCTTCCTATTACTTAATATAAGACATATATATATATATAACAGGGCGTAATCGTTACTGGTATTGCATTCAGTAATACCCAGGTTCTGTATTACAGCCCAAGAGTCACACCCACAGCAACTACAATTCAGATTCTTAGGTATACAGGATAATAATTAGTCTCTAATTAATGAATCTACAGATACTTACCTGTGTATCTTGCCTTGATCTTCTGCACTTCTACAGCACGTAGAAGATGATTGTATGCTTGATATCCTCCCAGCCACGAGACCAGTCTTCTGAACTGGTTCTCTCCCCCAAGCTCTTCTTTCCGGCCACAGCCTCAGCAATATGAAACACCAATGTGTCTATGCTATCTGGTCATCACCAGACGTAGCACCCTCTTCTTCTGCTCCAGTGCCTTTTTGCCTTTCTTTTTCCCGTTTGTTCATCAACAACCCGGGTCTTCTCTTCTTTCCCTTTTTCTATGGGAAAGAGGGAACAGTTAGGGTTTCCCCTAATATGCTGGCAACTGTTTTTCCTTTATCTTTAAGCAGGAAGAGTAAATAACTTTTCACATAAAGTTATTGTGTACACACACATATCATGCAATTCATATTATACCATTTGCACAATTAATATTATCATCATTTTCAAGAAAGTAATAATTTATGTTATTTCCATTCACCCATAAGGTAAATAACAATTTATTCATGTAAAATGTTTGGTCATTACACTAAGTATAGGCATTCAACCTAGACCTTGCATCACTTTCTAGTCATATAATCTATCATGGTCTAGAACATCATTTTCAAAGCATCTATACTATCGATTCATGGCTCAAACCACTAGCCTATATGCCTAAGTATAGCATTCAACCTAGACCTTGCAGTAGGCCCTTTCAATTTGAGAAGTTATGCCTCCATCATCTGGATTTCCAGGAAAACATAAAGTAACGGTGAGGAGAGCTAAAAACTATAGAAGTCTCTTCTATGTACAAACTCCAAAAAAGAAATGAAAAACATCAAATGGAGGCTCAAAGGCTATAACAAAACCAAATTTGGCAACATCTTGGAAGAAATACGTAAACTACAGTAAAACATGCCTACTTTCACTATGGTCAAACAAGGTTTTCCCAACAAGTGTTTAGCTTGCCAGTATAAATCAACATTTTGAAGGTACTAATTATGATGAGATCTTGGTGTGCTCACATCGAGGACCCAATCTCCACATATGACATAACTTCTTAGTCCATCATTTTAACTCTCTCGCCAATTAGCTCTTACTCAATGTCTTATGATTCGTGTTGAATGAGCAAGGGAGCATTCTTATGGAAATAGTTTGTTGAGGCTTAGGATTTAGCTTGAGCTCGTGACTTTTCTGTAGGACTTCAGCCCCCACCTCCTCTTCACGAATAGAGTCTCTCCCTCAACATTTGAGAGAGCACGTGAAAAGTGAAAAAGTATCAATTAGAGCATGGGTTGGAAGGAGCAGTTAAGAGAGGCGAAGGAAACTAAGGGAATAGGTGGTGAGAGATAAAAAATGAGAATGAGAAAAAGGGAGATACATGAAATGGGGGAAATCTCTAAAATAGAGATTCACAAGCCCAAAATTATCTCTCTATAAGAAATAAAAACTAGATCGGAAGTTGGAAACTGAGAAGTAACAATGAGGACAACATTATACAATGTTATGAGTGAGGAATGTTGCAATCAAGGAAAAGGGAATTGTTTCGTATGCATCCAACAGAAGGAATATGTGTGGAGTGTTGAGGGTAACCCACTTCTTTCAAATACAAAGGGACAAAGCCAGGGCAACCTAGTCCTTCTACTTGCAAAGAGAAAACAGTGGAACCATTCAAGTATTTTCCCTTCTACATCCCTCAATTAATCAGGAGAGTGGTATAAATGCAATCAAGAATAGGCAAGCTTTCCCAACTCACCCTATCCATACATCGAGAATAAATACCCAACATCCCTTCGTTCCCCTCCTCGTGATCCAATGCCCAAGTGCACACCTTGCACTTATAACCTCATAATGTGTGTCATTATCAAATACCTTGAAGATGTATTGAGATATGTCTTCATAGCTTCATGCATAGGCGTGGGTCATCCCATCAAAGTGGCTAAAAACATTTTGTTTTAATCATTTCCTTAAAAAACCAAAACAAATGTATCTATCATCTAAAATATAAAAATATTTCTAATTAGATATATATATATATAAACAAATTTAAGTCACTTATAAAATTAGTATTTAACTGAATTCATTTTTACATATAATTAAAAAAAATTGGATCTATATATATATATATAAGTTATATAAATATATATATATATATATTATATATAAATATATAATATATAACTTAAGAAGTGTGTGTATATAAAAATAACTAACTTAATGTAATGCAATAGAAAAATTTAAAGTTGTAATAATAATATACTTAAATTAATTTTAATTTATTATAGATAGGAATTTAATTTAGGTAAAGGAAGATAATAGTTATTTTTTTCAATTACTCATAATATAGTTAATTAATAGAGTAATAAATAATTTAAACAAATAAAATTATAGATTTAAATAGAAGATTATTTGAAAAAGAATTATAAATAAAAATAAAAATATTTAAAGAAAAAAATAATTATAATAAATTATAAATATATTATGGAATGGATTGTTATTCAATTCATTTTTGAAAAATGTGTTGAATTCATAGTAAGCATACCATGTCATGGTTTTAAATTTTATTGGTAAATGTATTTTAAGTTAAAGAATATAATTACTTTTTATTTTTAATCTTTTGGTCCAACATTAAATTTGTATTGACAAAATATGGTTTGTTATGTTTAATACAAGGGAGTAACATTTGGACAAGCAAAGCAATGAAATGCAACTAAAAACTTTTAAGTTATTATTATAATATATTTAAATTAATTTTGATATATTATTTGTAGGAAGTGAATTTAAGAGAGGAATAGTAATATTTTTTTCCAACTACTCAAATCAAATTTAATTAAATATTATTTATTTATATATTATTTTTGAAAGGGAAACCATTCTCTCTTTCATTCTTAGGGTGAAAGTGGAGGTCAATACTACAACATTTCTCAGGGTGAAAGTGGGGTTCAATACAACAACATTTCCATGTGGGGATCAATACAACAATTTAATTAGATATTATTTATTTATATATTATTTTTTAAAGGGAAACCATTCTCTCTTTCATTCTTAGGGTGAAAGTTGGGGTCAATACAACAAAATTTATAGGGGCATAGCCACTAATCATTGTATCAATCAAGTGGGGATCAATACAACAACATTTATAGGGGCATAGCCACTACAGTAATATTTCTCATCATTATACCACTCAGTGGGGAAGATAACAACCTTTCTACCCAACCACCTGTAATAACCACAATTCACACACAATCTAACTAATAAATGAAATGGTCTTATGGTGAAGATACTGGACCACCTGAAATAACCCTAATTCACACACATAGTCTAACTTATAAATGAAATGGTCTTATGAGTATTTTTTTTGTTAATACACTAAAAAATAAATTTTAAATAACAAAGAAATCATAATCTTGCTTGAAATTGTATTGCAAGAAAATATCATTTCATATATGCAAGAAAATATCATTTCATATCTATATATATATATATAATAAAAAGAGTAAGGTAATTAGAAATTTAAGGAAATAAATTTATAAATTC
>APFE030078762.1:0-17348 GCA_000404065.3 Pinus taeda | reverse complement strand
GAACTACTCAAGCGTTGAGGAAAACACTTTTTTTGAAGGAGAGGGGCATGTTAGGTCCTTATAATACTAGTGATTACCCCATTAGTATTGTAGTTGTATCCCTTATTAATATTGTTGTGCCCCTATTGTCCCCATATTTTTATTACTATGCTCCATAGAATCCCTCTATTGTTATTTTTGTGGCTTTATATTATTATTCTTAGGTCAGCTGGGTTATATTGTGACTCCTTAGACTCCTATATATAGAAAGGAGGTTTTTTCATTTCAATCATCCAAGAATTATACATTTGTGTAATGTAAAGGAGCTTGGCCCCTCGAAGAGGCTGAATTCTAATGCGTTGATCTCTCTTTTCTATCTTTTTGTGAGCTGGTTTCATAACATGTGCAGTGTGTGGATTGTTTCAGTTTGAACTGGTTACCTTTTTTAGGCATTCTATTTATAAGCATACGAGTCATAGGTTACCATTTTTCTCATAAATGCAAAATATTTAATATGTTACCATGGACTCCATGCCCATCAATTTGCAGCATAAGTATTGTTTCATTTTAAGCAGCTGGTAGGTATGAATAAAGAATTATTTTCAAGCAATGGTGCTAGAGGTCTTGGTGAGATTTTGTTAATTATTTTAGGCTTTATATTCTTTCTGTTGGGAATAGTCATAAATGGATAGAGGATGCATAATGGTAACGGGTTATAGTGGTCAGATTATATGTTGAAGTTATAGTTAAGGATTCTAGTGTTTCAGTTGGGCGTATTAGTTTGATTATATCATATTGTAGCCTTAGGTTAAAAGTTTATGGCATGACTCCATGCCCAACACTTAAGGCATGTGGTCTACTTGTTCTCTATGTCCCACAGGGGGAGGAAATCCCCAGTTGAAGCTGATGTAACTTTTTCTGATTGTTAGCAAAACATAATACAAATTATAGTCTCTTCAATGTAAATGAAGTTTCTCTTGTACAATATTCATTGCTTGGATTAGAACAATTAGAACAAAGAAACTTTTCAGAGCATGTTGATGAAAGTCAATTGGATGTAAATTTTCAAGATATACATGACTACAACAATGAGAAAACCTAAACTTTACACGTAACCAAAGTTTGTCATGACGCAAATATTCAAGAATGGAAACCAAGAATGTGGATATTTGTTGGGAGGGGGTCCTTGGGGTCAATTTGGTCAAAGTTTTGGTAAATTTTGTAATATATTTTTGTAGAAAATGTAAAGTCTCTGCGAAATGTGGAAGTAGAGCATGAAGCTAGTAGAATTCAAAGGGGCTTTAGTCCCTTAGGTGGTAGGTGATAGAGAGTTTCAGAGACCCACTCATGGTCCGCAGACCATGTTATTGAAAAGAAAATGATATATATAGATGAATCATAGCGAATCTTAGGAAGAAACTTTTTGTGAAGAGTTATTGTAATGACAAGGCACTAAGGAAGGAAAGGTCTGTTTACTGTACTTAGGCGAAAGGGGAAGGCTCCTAATTCTGAGTGCACGGAGACCTTGGTATGTCCAGCAAGCTAAGTGAACGGGCCTCTACAGCTAAGTGCACAAGAAAAATAAGTCTGTAATTGAACGATCATACTTAATAAAGACTGTTTTGAGATGAATCTGGTGCATCTGTGTCTTATTATTTACTTATGCAAAGTTTATGTATCTTGGTTTTGTGTTATGGTTTACTTGAATTAATGCTTGTTTAATGCACAAAAGTAGTAGATATGTAATCTTTATACATGATAAGTATAATTAGGGACCTTCGCGAAGGTCTGGAAGTTGTTTAGATAGATTTGCAGTGGTTATCTATTTGGAAGGGTTAGAGGTGCATGAAGGTAGATATAAGCCATAAGGATTGGAAGAACACATCACATAGGCCTCTAGATGCAACCTGGTTCTGTCATCCCCGAACACTATTTTGGGTGAGACTTCAGCTTACACTATGCGGGTTGTTCCCAAAAGGGCCAGCAGTTAGGGTTTGTTGGTTGGCGTAGATAACATTGAACCTGGGTCAAGCCCCATCGAGCCAACAAATGGTTCCATTGTTGGGACCAGGATCTATCTGAGGAATGTGTGATGTCGAATAAGTGGTTCCATACTAAGAAATAAATCGAGAAGTGACTCGATCAAAAGTTGCATGCATTTGCAATTCAGGAGAACAAAAACCCACAGTTATCTAAGGAACAATGGTTGAATAGATACATGTACACAGACGAAACCGAAACCTTTTTCTATTTCTTCCCTTGTGAATTGCACGAGTGGCTATCCAGATTAGAGGACACTCAGGGTACATGGAGGCTTGAGGGCCCTATTGTGTGGACTCCAGAGCTGGTGAAGCACCTAGAAGCTTTAGAAAATAATATTGGGCAAGTTGTCGATCACTGGATTGATCATATCTTAGGAGGATTCGTCATTGAGCTCGTGATTAATACAACCATGAGCTATATCGAAGCAGAGCAAAAGATCTTCAAGGGACTACAAGGTAAATATTTAAAGTCTCTAAAAACTTGGATTAATATGTTTTTGTGTGAAAAAATAGTTGTTCCATTACCTTGATGTTTGGGACTACACAAAGTGGAAAACCCTTTAGAAGAAACGGGGAAACAAGATCTGAATACAGTTCGCTATTAGGATCCTCTTCTAGCGATGATGAAGGAACTATTATAATTACACCACGAAGCATGTTGTAGATAGTAAGTCAGGGTATCTTGAGGATACCTCATCCACTCCACCTCCACCTCCACCACCACCTCTGCTGCATACACCTACACCTTCACCTCCACCTCTACCTCTGCATCAACCATTCAACATGGTGAATGAAATGAAGATGTCTATATTAAAGGGGTGGGAAGCGAAGACCCCGAACAATTCTGGTTCATTGTAAATGTTGTGTGGGTAGCATAGCATATCACTGATGATAATATAAAGAAAGTGCAACTAGTCAAAGTGCTGCAGGACAAAGCATTAACTTGGTACATCCAATTTTGTATAGATAGACCTGGAGCGATGATGGCAGAGACTTAGCAGACGTTGAACAATGAGTTTAAGAAGCTTAAGTCTCAGGCATGGTTTGTAACCAAGTTTAAGGAAATACAACAGAGGGTAAACGTGTCCTTGTGGGATTTCTATCAAAGGCTAAAATGCCTGATCTGACAGGCTAATATGAAGATCACAAATGATTAACACAGAGACTGGTACATTTCTTCGTTGTTGCCTCATATAAGACTACCATTATCACAGCAAAAGATAGGAACGCAAGCAGAGTCTATAGAGATCGTGATGAGGTTAGAATCCTTGCCAGTGCATGATACTAATGTTGGAGTACAATATATTCAGTCACAGCTGGGAAGCCAATACATGGAGTTGCAAAGCTTGAAGATAGGGAAGGAAGCTCAACCAGAGGTGTGCATTGAAGTCTGGTGTATAAAATGCAAAGATAAGGGACATGATAAGGATCACTGGCTTGTTTATCATAATTACTTGATTGGAGGATGTCCTGTGCCTCTGAAGCCTAATAACATTGTAGGACCGAGTGCGGAAGTACCATTATGGTGTACTATCTACCAGATAGTTGGGAAGCACACAACTAACTATTGTCACCTCTTGCAAAATTTTGTGTAGACTCTACAACAATTATTCTGTACCTTCTGTCAGTCAGTCAGAAATGATGAGCAGAACTATCGAAGCTATGAAATGATGATGGAGAAAACCCCTACATATCGAATGCAAGCACAAAATCATCCTCAGGATTAGGGTGCGTGTACAACGCACAAAGGATTTCAAGGCTGTGGAAGAGGAAGAGGAGGAGGGGCTAGCAAAGGTCGTGGAAAATTCATCTGTTATAATGGTGGCGAAGCAAGACATTTTGTGCATGACTGTCAGAACCATACACATCCATCTTGTCAATATTGCATACAGTTTGATCATGTGATAGAAGATTTCCCAATGTTGATTGCTAATATGTAGGAGAAAAAGACACAACAACACAAAACATACAGATGATGAGGGCGGAGCCTCGCGAAGAGGACCATAGCATTAATATTGTGACTTGAAGTGGTATAGCCATGGGAGAAGATAAAGGAAAGTAATGGGAGACCGAAGGATGGGTGTGCAAGGCTTCCGAAAAAGAAGTTAGATTTGATCTCATCTAGGCTAGAAAAATTTTCATGGAGGCCAAGAAGAATTTTGATGAAGCTTCTATGTGAGGGAGTTAAGAAAAAATCAGCTAGAAATAGTGAAGTATAGGACGTGGATCCCTCATTATTAGCTACCTTTCTGAAAAATTGTGTGAATTTGTTGTGGGATAAGAAGCCAATAGAAGGGCTTCAGGATCTAATTGATAATTGCACGGGAAAAATTAAGAATCCTTTAGAACAATGCACTGTAAGGAAGCTAGGTAAACATAAGAAGCAGACAGGGCACTAGATGAGGATGACCTTGCAGATTGGAGAGTATGAAATGGGTCAAGTCATATTGGATCTAAGATCTGCTGCAAACTTACTGCCTAAGAAGACATGGGAAAGGATGGGGAGGACTGCACTACAATGGTCTCCTATACAGCTACGCATGGCCAATCAACAAAAAATAATTCCTATGGGGTGCTTGTATGGGTTAATAGTCGATATTGAAGGAGCAAGCGTTATAGCCAACTTTGAAGTAATTGAAATAGTGGATAACAACAATCCTTGCCCTATGCTATTAGGGATTTATTGGACCTTTGACATGGATGTAGTAATTAACTTGAAGAAGCAAAGGATGACATTTGAAAGGAAGGCACTCCGAATTAATGTACCACTAGATCCTGCAGAGGGAGTGAGCTACACTGAACCGGTCCACAACTATGTGGAGGATGATGATCTAGATCAGATATACCAGATAACCATGCATGATGAAGATTGGATCAATCCTACTGCAAATGGGAGAATTGCATGGGATAGAGATAGCTCCTATACCTCATATTCAGATGAGGAGCTCAAACACTGGTAGGATAGATTTCATGAAGTTTCCACACTACATTGAAATATGATGACAAAATGGTTGTGATGTGTATCCATGAAGGTAAGAAGTCTTCCGGATTATGATGGGTTAGATGGTGTTAGTTTATTTTTGGATAAATTTGAAAGGGAGGTGATGGAAGAGCATTGTTTCCAAGTGCTTGAGTTGGCACTACATGTTATGCCTGCCCGTTGGTGGGGTATGCATAAGGATAACTTTGTTGACTGAAAGGAATATAAGCTAATGATGAAGTTAAGTTTTGGATATGTTAATACTTGTATAACTAAACAATACATTGGAAGGGATGATCCGCGTGAGCATTTGGCACGAGGGTCTAAATCTTGGGGAGAGGAGCCACAACCAGAATGGGTGCATATCTTCTGTCACACCTTAGATACTATTCCAATGAATTGGTACTTGGAAATGGAACTATGCCATGGGATGACCGAACGTGATATCTTGAGGGAGAGTTTCCTTTTAACTGTTAGCTTGGAAGATGGATTTGAGTGCATTAATGAAATGCTCCAAGAAATTAAGGCCACTATATTTAGAACACCTAAAGAGCTGGTAGAATGGGTTCAACCAAACTGGAATACGGAGCTGCGCCATGCACTGGAATGCTACAATGTGACTACATAAGAAGGAGAAGAGGGTCCCCGGAAGATCAACATTCTAGAAACCGAAGGACAACGCGAGGTTGAAAGTCCCAAAGTAGCAAACCCTGATATAAAAAAACCGTTGAAGACTAGGAAAGTAAACATTGGGTTTGATGCACAGCCTAAGTTTGAAAATATAGGTGATTATTAGGATGAATATACAGTTGATAAAGTGGCAGAACTGTTGTGCAAATACCAAGACTTGTTTCCTACCAAGTTCCCACACCTCAAAGGAATAGTAGGGGATCTGGGATTGATGAACATCACCTTAAATCCCAATGCGAAGCCTATGAAACAAAGACCTTACCATCTAAATCCTAAGTATAAGGAAAAGTTGCGCAAAGAATTGGAAAAAATGCTGGAAGCTGGATCATTGAGCCAATAGAAGATTTTGATTGGGTAAGCCCTATGGTTGTCCAAGAAAAGAAGTAGAAAGGTGAAATGAGGATATGCATAGATCTGTAGAAGCTTAATGATGCATGCGTTCATGACCCATTTCCAACCTCGTTTATGGATGAATTTTTGGAGAATGTTGGAGGGAAGGAATCATATTCGTTCACTGATGGGTTCTCAAGGTACCATCATATTAAGATTGTGCTGGAGGATCGCAATAAGACAACCTTCGCGAGAGAGTGGAGATGTTTCCAGTACATAGTAATGCCATTCAGGCTGAAGAATGCACTCACGATATTCTCAACGGTTGTAATTACAATGTTTAAAGAGTTCATCCATAAATTATTAGAAGTGTATTTTGATGACTGGACTATGTTTGGATTGGTAAGGTGCCACGTTGCAAGTCTGCGCCTTATTTTGGATACTTGTTGCAAATACCAAATTGCACTGAATTTGAAGAAATGTATATTTTATGTGCCTTATGTGATATTGCTCAGCCATGTAGTCTGCAAGCAAGGATTAGTGGTAGACCTTGCGAAGATAGCTGTGATTGTCAATTTAGAAGCTCCGAAGAATGTAAAGCAGTTGTGTGCAACACTAGGGCACATTGGCTACTATAGAAAGTTTATCAAAGCTTACGCATATATAACTGTTTTGATGGAAAAATTACTAAAGAAGGACGTGACTTTTTGTTGGGATGAGGAATGTCAACACATTTTGGATGTGTTAAAGGAAAAGATGGTAACCGCACCCATTTTGATGTTTCCAGACTGGAAGAAAGAGTTTCATGTACATGTGGATGCCTCCTGTATTGCATTGGGTGTGGTATCGATCCAATCAGGAGAAGGAAAAATTGATCATCCTATAGCCTTTGCAAGAAAAAAATTCTCAAAGGCCAAGAAGAACTATTCAATTACAGAGCACGAAGGACTGGTGATGGTCTACGCACTGTAGAAATTCTGACATTCCTGTTAGGTGCTCATTTCAAAATGTACACAAATAACTCCACTCTCAAGTACCTGGTCAACAAGCCTGTGTTGGGGGGGGGGAGATCTATAGGTGGTTGTTTATTTTTTAGGAATATGATTTTGAGGTAATTGCGAAGCCTAAACAATTAAACACAGGGCTAAATCATCTATCTAGGATCAAGATAGGTGAAGAACCTACTATTCTAGAAGATGGGTTATCGGATGCACAACGTTTTTCCATGTGTGTTGCAAATGATCATTTCGATGATATAATCCAGTTTTTGACTACTGGCACAACCTCAGAAGGATATTCTACCCAACAAAAAAAGGAATTAGTGGTCTACATGGTTGATTTTTCTGTGATTGCAGGACACTTTTATAAGATGGGAATTGATGAAATACTACGTTGATATGTTCCAGAGTTTGAACGGACTAGCATCCTCGCTGAAGAACATGAAGGAGTAGTGGGAGGACACTATGCAGGCATAACAACTACACAAAATATTCTATGCGCATGATTATGATTGCCAAAAATGCATAAGGATTCTAAGGCATATTGTAAGGCATGCGATGCTTGTCAGAGGATGGGGAAGGCATCATGGAGGGATGAAATGCCCTTAAATCCTCAGATTTCATTACAAGTCTTTGACAAATGGGCGATTGATTTTTTAGGCCTGATACAACCACTAGGGAAAAAGAAGGGCGAGTGGTATATTATTACTGCAACTGAGTATTTGACAAGATGGACGGAAGCACAACTAATGAAGGACTGTAGCGCTGCTATAGCTACGAAGTTCCCATTTGAGTATTTCTTGACAAGGTTTGGGTGTCCTAAGATATTGATGAGTGATAGGGGTACATATTTTCTAAATGAAACTATTGCAGTGATGCTCGAAGAATTTCAGTTCTATTATCAATAGAGTACGCCCGGTCATCCTTAGGGAAATGGTACAATGGAAGCATTCAATAAAATCCTAGATAACACGTTTACCGAGGTCTGCAACGTGCAAAGGAATGATTGGGATGTATGCATACCAACGATCCTATGGGCATATAGGGTGATGTGCAAAAAGTTGTCAGGATAGACTCCATTCAAGTTGGTCTATGGGATAGAGGTTGTGATGCCCATGGAGTATATTATGCTGAGTCTACGGATTGCATCATTGATTGATATGGTGGATCATGAGACTATGGAGGAACACCTCGCACAATTTTTGGAATTAGAAAAAGACAAATTTCTAGTAGGATTTCACCAACAGGTGCAAAAGGAGTGTGAGAAGGCCTGGCATGATCAACATATTAAGCTATGCACCCACAAGGTGAATGAATTGGTCCTAATTTATGATAGAAAATTCACAAAGTTCTGTGGGAAGTTTCAAATGAACTGGTTAGGACCCTATGTAGTCAAGTAAATTACAAATGTTGGCACAATTTAGCTCACAAAGCTGAATGGGGAATTATTTCTAGGAAGAGTCAATGGAAGTTGATTAAAATTGTATCAAGGGGATCCTACCCTTGCATAATGACTACATGTTGGCGGGATAATCTTATTACTCCAGGAAGTTGCAAGGAAGTATGGGACTATAAACTACACTGCTTGAAGAATGGGAAAACGAAATAAGGGGGCTGCACGATGGAAGAAAGAAATGCGCCAGGAGGAGTTGCGCTAGGAGGGTTGCGCGATGGAAGAAAGAAATGCGCCAAGAGGAGCTGCGCTAGGAGGGCTGCACCATGGAGGATGGTGTTGCACAATAGGGTTCGAAAATAGCCATTGGGTGCATTGTAGCTAATTGGATGGTGAAAATACCATTAGGAGGAGTGGGTATGCTGCAATTATGACGCAAATATTTGGCAATCTACTACTAAAGATTCATTTATGATTAGAATTTGGAGGGAATGATCGGATTTTAAATTAAAATCACCTATAAATCTGGCATGCTATCTTGCAGTACCACACTTTTCCTTCTGAAAATCACTTGTCAGCACTCTTTTCTTAAGTCTATGAACTGAGAAGATTGGAAAGAGATTTTTAAGCATCTAGGGATAGCTAACGTGTCTGAAACCTTTTGAAAGGCCTTTATAGACAGGATGATGACTACTAACCCTGCAGAAACCACAAGTTCTGAAGGCACAACCCTTGAAATCGCGTCAGTGATGGAAGCCACACCATCTGTGTCTACGACGCCAAAGTCGCCTAGGCCTAAATCATCTATCGCTAAGGAAAAACAAAAGAAACCATAGTCTGTTCCATTGAGGTAGTCACTGAGGAAGAACCCTACTAAGGTTTAGAAGAAAGGAAAGATGGATAGGTCAAAATAGCCACATGAACTCCTAGATCTCCACGAAGAAGAGTTTCGCGAATGCATTGAAGAGTTGGGCGTTGAGGAGGAGGGTGAGCCTATCACTAGGCTCCTAAAGTATATCCATCTGCGGAAAGGCAAAGTGAAGGTCCTGAAAGATCTAGATTCTGACAAGTTTATGGTTTCTACACTGTTATTGCTGAAAAAGGTCGTATCCGAAGGCGCACTCTTAGGGCCATTCCTGCACATAAAATGGAATATTGGGATCTAGATGATCATGAAAAATTCCCGTAGTTGGCACCAAACAAGTATTTGGCCAAGATCTATTATGAACAAACAGGAGTCATGCGACTGGAACCTATGAAGTGGGTCGCGGGGGTTGAGAAGGAGAAATTGCTGAATATGCTATTGCTACCACATTTCAACAGAACCATTATCAACATGGTGTGCATATGCCAATTACTCACATTGGTTCATGATGGGTGTCTCTGGCTAGGAGAACCCAACTCGATCATAGATATGTTGATCCACCGCATCACAAGGTTTCCCTACTAAGGGGTGGATTGAGCCGAGGAGTTTGGAGGCAAGAGTAAAGAAAAACAAATCACGGACATAAAGAAGAGCGAGTTTGGCTTAATAAAGAAGTTGCATAGATACCCCATCCGCTCCATTATAGACAAGGTGGCATAGTTTTCCACCCAAATTTTGGCCTGTAAGCTCATGAGAAAGCGCTGTGTGGACGACGTTCCGATGCCAATAATTTCACTTTCTTCCCAATGCGCGAAGGGGGTATAGTACAACTGGGCACAATATATGTGTAAGGAGTTTTTATTGAATTGTCACAAAGCACAAGATGATGGCAAGGCATTCCACTATGCATGGACACTGTTGTTAATTTCCCTAATTGTGTGGAGACTGCTAGAAGATAGTTAGTTCCCTCCTTAGGATGACAAATTACTAGAGGCCGTGAAGTTCGCTTCTCTATGGGTGACAAAGGACCCTGAGAGGGTCATGGAGATGAAGATGTTCTGGGTGCTTGTAGAGATGGAGCTCCACACCATGATTAGCTAGAAGATGAGGTTGTCACCAACCTTATTTGAGAAGATAGAGGCCTATGTAGAGTTCAAGGAAGATTTTCACAATGTGTCTATCTACACAAGGAAGGATTCGAAGAAAACAAGGTGCAAGTTTTTGTACTTGGTGAATGAGGCAGATGCATAAGATATTGTGGGGAAATGGCTAGGTGAGTGGCTACAGCCATCAGATCTCAATGAAGGTATAATAAAGGTCAGGAAAAGTTCCTCCACATAGGCTACAACAACATAGAAACAAAAGGAAGCTAAACAGGCTACATCCCGAGAGAAAGCAACACAAAAAAGGAAGGAAGCTACTACCAAGGTAGCTACTGACAAGGAGCACACCACGAAGGAGGCCTCCATGGAGGTTAAGGAGTTAGCTCTCATTACTCTGAGGGAAATAAGGGTTCTGACGTTGAAGAAGGTGCAGGCGAGGAGCAGATCACTGCCTTTAAACTATAGAAGTGGACCAAGGAGACCACTTCCGAGCCCAGAAAGAAGTAGAAATTCGATAAGCACTCACATGTGGATCCAATGGTTGGTGATAAATTCCATGATATAATGACCAAATTGTGGATGCAGTCTGAGAAATAATACCAGTAGGCACAAGGGAATGTGTAGAAGGATCTGCGCAAGTTACAGATTCAAGCAGGATGACTTCAAGCGAGTGGGATTCAAGCGAGCCTACAACAAGTGAGAACAACTGTGCTCGAGATAGATAGGACTTTGGACCTCAGAGTTATACCCTTACCAAAAGGATCACTATGTACACAAACAGATGAAGCAAACACCCAGCTCACACAAATCAAGGATGTGGGTGTCAACTTAGCCGTGTTGCCTATTCAGACCCTCCACAAATTGCATCAGGGGGTATTAGATGAGTTCAGGGTTAGGGAGCACGCGTGTTGTTAGTCATCAACGAAGTAAATATGAACAATAAGAAAATATTTGTAGAGAAGGAACATGTGCTGAAGGAAAAGGAAGAACTGACCACGCGCAACCAAAACTTGGAGGCAACCATTACACAGGCATGTAATGTGTTTCCAATACTTAGTATTCCTGAAGATGTAGCATCAATAGTGAAGATTCAAAAATTGGTTGTTGTAGTTAGAGAATCAAAGGAGGAAGTTCAATAAGTCCGATTTAGATTATAGATGCAAATCTCAGAGCTGCAGCTGAAATTACAGCCAACAACTCCATAGAAGTCCAGGAGTAGCGCGAAGCAGCCATCAAAGAGGAAATGCCCACATTAGATGTAGCGCTCAAGAGCTGCACAGAGCTCTTCGAGCAAGAAATGGAATTATGGAAAACTCTATAGGAGGACCCCACTCTAGAGAAAATTGGAATGGATATCCAGGAGAAGTAGCGAGAATTTGATGAACTTAGGGCGACTGTACATGCTTTGGTGCTAGTGCAGCACTTTGCTCACTTAACAGAAGGAAAACAACTACAAACAAAGATTTAGGAGCTGCAGAGAAAAGAGGCCATCTTGAAGGCCAGAACGTAGCCGTGGACAGAGGAAGAAATCTAGCTTACTCTGTTAGTACAAGAGAAGTTGAAGAAAATCCAACAAACAAAATAAATAATGGACCTCACAGTGGAAGGCCCTGCAACAAAGAAGCTAGTTGGAGAAGTGTAGCAGGCCACAGTGTAGGGTATTGCGTACTTGCAACTGTTGAAGGTGGATTTCAACGAACTTTAGGTTAAGATTTTTGCTCCAGCTAAGTGACTCGAGGGTGAGTCACCCAATTTGTGTTGGGGGCCCATTGGGAAGGGGTCCCTGGGGTCAATTTGGTCAAAGTTTTAGTAAATTTTGTAATATCTTTTTGTAGCGAATGTAAAGTCTTCACGAAATGTGGAAGCAGAGCGTGAAGCTAGTGGAAGTCAATGGGGCTTTAGTCCCTTAGGTGGGTAGGTGATGGAGAGTTTTGGAGACCCACCCATGGTCCGTGGACCGTGGTATTCTAAAGAAAATGTTATATATAGATGAGTCATAGCGAATCTTAGGAATAAATTTTTGTGAAGAGTTATTGTAAGGGCAAGGCGCTAAGGTAGGAAAGGTATGTTTCCTGTACTTAGGTGAAAGGGGAAGGCTCCTACTATTGAGTGCATGGAGAACTTGGTAAGTATACAAGCTGAGTGCATGGACCCCTATAGCTGAATACCCATGGAAAAAAAGTCTATAATTGAATGATAATACTTAATAAAGACTGTTTTGAGCCAAATCTGGTGCATCTGTGTCTTATTATTTACTCTTGCAAAGTTTATGTATCTTCACTCTGTGTTATGTTTTACCTAAATTAATTCTTGTTTACTGCACGAAAGTAGTAGATTTGTAATCTTTATGCATGATAATTATAATTAGGGACCTTCGCGAAGGTTTGGAAGATGTTTAGATAGATTTGTAGTAGTTATCTGTTTGGAAGGGTTAGATGTGTACGAAGGTAGATCTAAGCCATAAGGAATTATTGATCTATGGTCTTAGGTTCTGTTAATCAAATTGGAAGGATGTTAGCGATAACAACTGGAGCATCTTCACAATCCAAACATGTGTTTCATGAGAGGCTTTCTATTCTATGTCACAGATTTGGCACCCACAGTGGAACCTTGATGGATTATTATGATGAAATTATGGGGCATTCATATGCTGTACTACAACATGAATAGAATTGGAGTGAAAAGATTGAGATTTTTTCATGTGTACAATAAGAAAGTGTAGAGTAAAATATTGTCTAGGAAGGTTTTGTTGCTTTTATGCTTTACATCTAGTTGATCCCGAATATGCTTAGATTGGTTGTAAAGCACTATGTTATGTTTAAATAGATTGAATCCTACAGTTAGAGGTACAGTGTTAGTTAAGATCTAATTTGACAATGCCTACAGGTGGGTTGATTCCAACAACAACTGTAAATAGTCTCGCTTGACCAGATTTTTAGCATTTCAAAGAACCCATAAAAACATATTAATGCTTTCAGCAATTCCTTCATGCATTACTACTAAATTTCTCACTCCTATTATTTTCCAGTGACAAGTATAAAGCATTTGGAATTAAAAGTGCATATGATTGTGACTGGTCCTCAAAAGGATTTCATATAACACCATGGAATGAACAACTTTTCAATTCTTCTCACATGGGTAAAAACAAAATCACGGATATCCTACAATTGAAGATCAAGTCTAGATGTTCAAGTGGGATGACAAAGCATCTACATTAGTTTCAAATACTAGAAAAAATTGAACATTGAAGAAATATATCCCAGATCTCTAGAGAAAAGATTAGTAAAATCAATTTATTCTAGACTTGCAGAGACTGGATATGGGTTTCATTTAGTTTTTTTGGAAATACTTGGTAGTAAAAAGGTCACCATATTGCGGAAGTTTAGCATATTCTAGGCATCAAATTCACCAGATCCTAAATTTGAGCATTGGAGGTTCAAAGAACCTAGCAACAAAATTTCAATAGATTGAGGAACATTTTTTAGACTTCCAGTAGTCAATCAACCAATTCCATATTTCATAATACTTGCAAATAGTTCAAAATTTCGAGCACATAAATTAGATATATTATTTTATTTTAGTATATTATTCAGGATTTTATTCCAGAATTATTGTAATAGTTTTGGAGAGATCTAGTCAATGTATTCTTTCATTTGTAATGTAAAAGGTTGGATTTTGATGCCAAAACCTTTTAGCTTTGTAAAAATTTGATTATAGAATTCTTAATTGAAGCCTTCCAACTCCAGTTCATGACATAGCTTATCTTTCCTATATATTTTCCCAGTGTTTTCATACCTTATTTCTGCACATGTTGAAAGTAACATAGGAGATTCTGGATAAGGATAGAATGAGTATCAATCTCTCTGAAATCCCTCGCAAAGTTATAATCATTTAAAGAGATTATTTTATTGGACAGACTATCTGAGATAGCTCCTCTACATATTTAAATTGTTTCCTCCTATCATCTCTTGAGTGTGTCTTGTTTGGCTATAGAATTTTTCTACACACATCCAAATTTGCTTGGTTGATTACATATTCAGTATGATTGCTTAATTATTAATAATTTGCTTATATTCTTTTTTCAAATTATTTAAAAATCATGTTATTCTGTCAGGTTGGAAGTTGACACTTTGAGCAAGGACTCTGCAAGAGAGGGATTTATTCATGAATAGGGATTGTGCAATCATCAACAATCACCTAAACTAAATCCTAAATCTGGAAATTTTGCTTCATAGGCTATTGTTTAGTGAAAGTTAACAACGTTAAACAAGGCCTCATAACTATTGAGGGAGAACCCTCTGGTTTAAGTGCCAACTTGAACCTAAAGACTGATCGAGTTGGTTTCTTGGTGTAGTTTTTCAGCCAAGAATTTCCTACGAGAAATGGGTACAACAAACTCAAGAACATTTGGTGCATAGTACTTGAAAAAGAAATTACCACAACAAAAACACTGAATCGAAAGAATTTCAATTTGAAGTAATGGTGTTAGCTGGAAAATTTGACCAGTAGCCTCAGATAACATTATCTAGATAAGGCTTGAAGTTTCAAGTCACAGCGTTAGCTGAAAAATTTGACCAGTCACCTCAGATAATCATGTGTAGATGAGCCTTGAATGTTACATAGTCATAGGGAAGGCCACAATGCAACTCCTCTATGTTATTGCTTACATCCATAACTCATCCACTGTGGCCCGTAAGAAATCATGTCATCTCCAACCATAGGGTTTGGCCACAAGCCTACTATATGAGTGACATAGTTAGACTCTCCAAAGTCCTCCTAACCTCTATATGCTCATTGAGATTCATCATAATAGACACAAGTTGGGAAGTCAATTTTTGGTGAGATTCAACTTGGTTCCATTCCTAGAATAAGAATAATAAACAGCCATTCGAGATTATAACCACTGCAACTGGAAAATACACGTGAAAGTAATGCATGAAACAATCAGTGGGTATGACCTCAAGGATTACGTTGAGGAATTATAAGAAATTTTGAATTCAACTGAAAGTCTCTAATGAGTCTACTCATGTCAACTTCCTACCTCAACATAGTGATTCGTCTGGATTGAAATCATTGGAGTCGAAGGCCGGTAAGTCTAGAATTACATTAGGTTTGATAACAATCCCTCTCCTCTCAGGAGAGAAATAATCAATTCAAAGTAATAATATGTGTACAATCTCGTGGAAATTATCCTTGTTAGAGTTGGAACAAGGAAAATCAAAGGAAAATCTCAATATGATACTTGGTGATTTCCCTTGAACAGACTTAGTCAGAAGATCGGGTGACTAAGCTTGTTTACTTGTTAGGGACATTACAAAAATCAAGGAGACTCGTTTAAATTGAGAGAACTCAGATATTTAGCAATAGAAGAATCATGGAAATCCCAAATTAGTAACTAAGCACTTAAATTTTGGTGTATGCATAGGTAGCCCTGTGGTTGATCAAACATAATAAATTAGTATGAACATGGCTTACCATAATCCTTGCCATACGTGACTTTATTTCCTTTAAATATAGTGATAAGAAGGCTTATTGGTAAAGTTAAATATATATTTTTAACTCTCACTAAAACACTTAATTTACGCAAAAATTATATATGAACTTAAGGTACGCAAAATTTACACTAGAAGTACATTCCAATTAGGATATGTTCTTGACACTAAGATGGTTGTTATTGCCGAGGAGCTGAGCATGGCGGCGACTGGGGTTTTTTGCAAGTCCGTTCTCTTTCCCTCCATCGCAACCTGGTTTCGTTGCCTCCCCAAGGCGCTCCCTCTTCCAGGTTCTGTTTTCTTCTTTGGGTCGCTCGCTTGTGAGTTTCCGTCCTCATTTTCTTCTCGGCTGTTCTCAGCCGGCGGAAGGGCTGCTTTCGGCGGCTGCGTTTCTTGCAAGACTGGCTCCTCTCTCACCGTCGAAGCCTGGATTCGCTGCTTCCCCGCGAAGCCCTCCCTCCAAGGCCACGTCCTCGACTTCAGCTGGTCAGTTTTTAGCTTGCGGCTGCGGTTCTATTTTTCGCTGAGCTTTCTCGGCGGAGGGGTCCCACTCTTGTTTAGCTTCTCCCTTCAGAGCTCTAGCCAGGAACCCAGCTGGGGTTTGAGCGACGCCTCTCTTAGACTCAGTTTCAGGTTAGCGGCGCAGCAGTATCCCCTTCAGCCTGAAGGCTTTTCTTCTCCTGCAATATTGGAGTTTTTCCCCTGTTTGCTCCCTTTTCCTCAGTGTATTCACAGGGCGGGAAGATGGGCTTCTCTGTATGTCCCCCTCATTCCTAGAAATTATGCTTCACGCCTGCCCAGGGAGGATGCGTGGCATCTGTTTGACAAAACTCTTCAAGGAGATACGCCCCAGTCTTGCAGAAAACGACAGATTCAGAAGCATTCCGAGGCCTTCCAGATCTTCATAACGCTCCTCTCAGGCAAATCTATGCTACAATGGGTGAGCTCTACAGATTTAGTGAAGGACCTCAAACATAAGCTGAACTTTAAGGTGGGGATTCCCGCTGCCTCCCAAAGGCTCCTCTTCAATGGTAAGCAGCTTGAAAACCTCAAGCCCCTGTCTTTTTACAATATTCAAAGAAATGCTGCAGTAACTCTTTCTCTTCGTTTAAGAGGGGGGGTGGCAGGACAGACATCTTCAGCAGCAGCATTCTCTTACAAAGATGCTGTTCATGCCCAGAAACCAAAGAATGCATCTCCACCAGTCCAAGGTCCAAAACCTTTTCTGGTGGACAAGTTGGAGGAAACCCCCTCCATTGAAATAATGCATCATACCATGGACAAGCAGTTCCAGCTGTTTGCCGAAAAGGGCATTATCTGCAGGTTCAATGGCCTATGGCCACGCACAGAAGATCTATACAAATGGATTCACTCCAACTGGACCAACAACTGCAAGGTTCTTTTTTGTTCTAAAGGCTTCTTCATTGTGCTTTTCGTTGACAGTGAGGACTATGAAAAAGCTTTAACTGAAGGGCC
>APFE030078760.1:0-21804 GCA_000404065.3 Pinus taeda | reverse complement strand
TATGAAAGGAAAATACAGGTATTTTAATTTTAGTTCTTTTCTATATATGCGAACACATGGGATCTATGGGCTTAAGTCTGAAAAATTTGGTTTCTGGTATAAACTGTAATTTTTCCGCTGCATATGGAGATGAGTGACCCTGCAGTTGCGAACTATGGTTTAGTGATGGTCAAGAGATGTTGGATATCTATTTAGTTAGTCTATTGTACTTGCAAATATTTGTTTTCTTTGCAAATTCACAAGGTTTGAACTTTTGCCTTAAGAAGATGCAAATGTTAAATGTTTAAATTTTGGAATAGCATTATATATTAGAGGGTTTAAACTTTTGTCAGAAGAAGATGCAGATCATTTATATTTTGGAAGACAATTCTTTGATTGAACGCATGATCAGAGCATAAGTTTTTACAATTCAAAGGGTGATGTAAGCGGTGTATCCATTGGGCTCTAGAAATTTATCCGTATCCGACCTGAGAATTCCTTGGATCAATGGAATTCCCCCCCCTAATAGATGAATAAAAGGAGCTCTTGTACATTCTTCAAAATAGTGCTAGACATGGCTCCTAGTAAGTTCGGGGCATATATTTGATACAGAACATAGTTTGTGATAGAAAAGTTTGTCTAGAATCCCTCCAGACTTCCAAACCCAAACAATAATATAGCTCTCCAAGTTCTTTCATCTCAAAAACTTGTGGCATCTGCTCTTTGATTTCTTTAATGAGATTACCAGCATTCCCTATAATGATTAGATCATCTACATATAAAGAAATCAAAACAATCCTTCCCTCTTGATCAAACACGGTATAAAGATTAGGGTCATTTTTGCTCCTTTTATAACCATGCTACAGGAAAAATGAATTAATTTTGTCATGCCATGACCTGGGTGCCTATTTTAGCCCATACAACGCTTTCTTCAACCTGCAAACTAAATGTTCTTCCCCCTGTTTGACAAACCCCTCAGGTTGCACTAAGTAGACTTCTTCTTTTAAGTCCCCATTTAAAAATGCAGATTTAACATCTAGTTGGTGAATCATCCAATGGTGTTTGGTAGCTAAAGCAATTATCATTCTGATTGTGTTTAATTTAGCTACAGGGGCAAATGTTTCATCATAATCTATGCCTTCTTATTGCGAATACCCCTTTGCAACTAGTCTAGCTTTATACTTATCTATGCTCCCATCTGCTTTAAATTTAGGCTTATACAACCATTTGCATCTTATGGGTTGTTTTCCTTTAGGTAGTTTAACTAAATCCCAAGTTTTGTTTTTGAAAATTGATTCATATTCCTCTTCCATAGCAGCCCTCCATTCACTATATTGACTAGCGTTTTTATAACTAGAGCATTCAACAACATTCATCATACTAGTTATAAAAGCATTTTCCCTATATCTTGGTGGCAACTGAGCTTTCCTACCTGATATCTTGAGTGGTTGGGTAGCTTCAAACTTTGTCTAATCATCATTTTCTAGATTTGGCTTGACAACTACATCATCTTCTTTCCCTTCCTGCTATTGTTGCTGCATCTATTGCTACTCATTCTTGTCACCTGATTCATCACTACCTTCTTCCACTAATAAGGGCATGTGCCATTCTTCATTAGCATTCTCATGGCTTCCATCATTAACCTTCTTAAGAAACACTACATCTCTTCTCGCAAAAACTTTATGAGTAGAGGGATTAAACAGTTTGTAAGCCTTAAATTATGTACAATACCCAACAAAAATACATTTGATGGCTTTTGATTCAAGTTTCTTTCTATCTTCCTTTGGGATATGGGCAAAGGATTTGTTGCCAAAAACTCTCAAATGCTTAACTGCAGGCTTATAACCAAATAAATCTTCAAAAGGAGTTTTGAAATCTAAACTTCGTGTTCGACTCCTATTCTTTAGATATACTGCAGTATTAATCACTTCATCCCAAAAGTTGTTAGAAAAATTGTTACCTTTTAACATACTGCGAGCACACTCCACAAGGGTTCTGTTTTTCCTCTCTGCAACCCCATTTTGTTGAGGAGTGTGGGGTGTTGTAAACTGCTGATGTATCCCATTATCTTTGCAGTGTTTGAGTACACAAGCTTTCTTGTACTCTCCCCCTTGATCTGAGCGGAGAATCCCGATGCTTTTACCTATCTACTTTTCAACCATACTTTTGAACTCCTTGAAGTATTCAAAAGTGTTGCTCTTCTTCCTGAGGAAATACACCCAAGTAAATCTAGTACAGTCACCAATAAGAAATAAAAAATAGCATGCACCGCCTAAAGATCTTGTCTACATAGGCCCATCTATGTGTACTAACTCAAGTATATCTCTCTTCTTTATATCAGGATTCAAAGGAAATTCATCTATGTGAAACTCTCCTAGTGCACATGCATCACAATCGATATGAACAGGTTTTAAAATAGGGATTCCTTCGACCATACCTCTTTTATGTAAAAGCAACAAATCATTGAAGTTAATATGATTGAATTTCTAGTGCCATAAGTCCACTGTAGTCATGACAGATGATGCCAATGCCTGATGTGGTGCGCTTTTGACATTTAGCTTGTACAATCCTTCCACACGAATAACTGATGCAATAGGCTTCATACAATCCAACAAGTGTTCAATGACACAATATGATTTATAAAACTCTACCTTGAGATTATGATTAGTTATAGTAGAAACAGAGATCAGATTCCTTTTTATCCCTATTACATACATCACATTATGGATATGTCTAATATTTCCATCAGGAAAAACAAGAGGAATATTACCATAACCTTTGATTTGGTACCTTCTATCGTCGCCAAGATAGATGTTTTCTCCACTGCTAGTTTCTTTGAAGTGTTCAAACCACTGTCTGTTCCTTGTCATGTGGATGGATGCACTTGAGTCGACAAACCAGGTATCTGCTTCATCCTCCTTAGCCGAAAGTGCAGAGTCAGATATGAACAGTGTGATGTTCTAATTGTGTTCCTCATCAACAAAATGACCTGCATGCTGCTTATGTCGCTTCCGACCTTCATCAAACTTCTTTTTCATGCAATATCTAGCTATATGGTCGATTCTACCACAATAAAAACATTTGGTCGCAAAGTCATTTCTATTGAAAGACGTACCTTGAGGTGAGGGCATCTTTCTTTGTGGGGCTGCGCTGCTCTTATGGTGTTGCATTTGGCTTTCCTCTGAAGGGCTTCTTCTTCGCCATTAAGGCCAGATCTGAACTCTTGGGTTTATGAGTTAGTCGCCTTTCCTCCTCCTGCATGAGGATCCCTATCAATTCTTCAAACACGGGGGCTTTTTCTCTTGCATTCAAGCCAGTGATGAACATCTAATACTCATTAGTCATACCATTCATGGTAATCGTGATCAAATATGTATTTGACATAACTTCAACAATATCACCCAACTTGTTCTTGAGCTCCTTGATCCACGAAATGAATGCTACAGTTGTATCATTCTCCTCCATCTTGATGGAGAGAATCTTTCTCTTCAAGAACAGCAATCGATTGGTGTTCATGACCTCATAGAGATCCTTGAGCATCTTCCAAATCTCTGGTGTAGTTTTGCAATCACGGATATGGGGGATAATGCAATCTTTGATTGACAATTTCAGGAGCATTCTCGCCTTAGTCTCCCACTTGTCCCAGTCTTGGATTGTTGCTATTGTTCCTCCTGCAACGAAGTTCGGCTTCACCTCATCATTTTTCACAATCGTCCATGCATTGTGTCTCTCAAGCAGGGTCTGCAGCCTGAATTTCCAACCAAAGTAATTGGATCCATCCAGCTTGTTGTTTTCATTAAGGTAAGCTTCTGCTAATTGATTATTCATCTTGAATGAATAAAAAATTTCAACCCCAATAATTAAAAAAACAACCCCAGATCTTCTAAAAAAACAACTGTCTCAAATACCTGATCCAAAAAAAACGAGCCCAGATCCCTTTTCTTCCAATTACTCCCCTTTTTGAAATGACAAACCCCTCTTTTTTAATTAAAAAAAAAAAAAAAAAAAAAACAAACTTAAATTCTTTAATAAAATACTTAAATATAGAGCCCCATACCAACCTTCAAATTCCTTCCTTTTAAAAAAAAAAAAATCACCCCTTTTTAAATAACGAGCCCCCTCCTTTTATAATTAAAGAATTAAAAACTTTAAAGAAAAATCCAATTGAAATTCTCTTGGGCACCATTCGTCCAATTTTTTGAAATGTATGTCGACCTTACTTTAATCAAAGTGGTTTCAACGCAGCAATTTTTCTCTGCAGTGGCTCTCCTCTGTCGCAGACAGTGGCTATGCCTCCTCCACATGGCCTCTGATCTCTGCACGGATCTCAGCAGCTTACCACGCATTCAACTGCCTCAACCATGTGGTGAGCTCTTTCAAAGAAACTGGATCAATCATTGTCAAGCCATCACGCCATAGATCATACACTTCACCTCTGTATTTCAGGACTTTCGGCTCTCTTTCGGTATCCAGATGGAGCTCGAATGAAAATTCTGGTGTCACGATGCCTGAGAAGACTGAGACCGAAGGGAATGTGTTCGAAATGATCAGCTTGACTTCCCTACTGTGTAAAGCTTTTAAGGAAATTACGAACCAGAGAGCGATCAAAGGAGGCAACAGCTCCTCGACCCACAAGCTGGTTGCAGCACAATAAAATTGGGGCAACTCGAAAAAATCGTGGCCTCTTCAACCACGCAGTCTAATCTCTCTGTACGCCCCACTCGACAGCTCCGCCTCAAGCTCTCTGCCTCGGGCTGTCTGCAGCGAGTCTCCTCCCTGGCCTATCGGTAGTCCCGTGGCTTTTGCCTCCACAAGGACTTGGATCCTCACAGATCGACGACTTCCTCCCGTGATCAAGCAAATCCAGGTATCGTCCACGCTTCCGCTGATACCACGGCCACCGATTCCGTAACAAATCAGGCTACAACTCAACGTGACTATTGCATCCTCACTTGCGTCGTTCTGGCTAACAAAAAACCGCATAAGCCGCATAAGTCTAGAGGTGAAATTGGCGTGACTATTACCTTTAAATCCACGCTAATCGCCCTCCAAGCACGTCGGTTAAACTTCTGCCTCCACTGAGGGTTATAGGCTTCCTTAGCCCTGTAGCTCTAATACCATGTCAACAATACGACAAATCAACTTTATTACTCTAGCTCTGATACCATGTCAACAATACGACAAATCAACTTTATTACTCAACTGAGCAGCTAATAGGTGTGGAACACCACGTTTAAAATTGACTCTGAAGAACACGCTCTGCCTCCATTCATTACATGAAGAATATATATAACAAATACACATTTAGGGAAGTGGAACAAAATCCTAATCTAGGTTCAGTTTGAACTATTTCTACATTAATCTCAAACACTTGAGATAATCTATTCAGTGAGGGATTTGTCTAGAAGAGAAGCTATTCAGTGAGGGATTTCTCTAGAAGAGAAGTTGTGAGCGTTTATTGTGAGGTTTCACATAAAAGAACCGCATATAAGACCCAGATGGAGAAGCATCCCATAGGCTATTTTTAGCCTCAATGATGTTAAAATTTCTTCTTCTTTCTATTTATAATTTTATTTTATCAAATTTCTATTTCATTAAACAACTTTGCAATAATTTATTAGATATTTATAACGTTATATTTTAAATTTTTTTAAATATATTGCCATAAATTTGTATAATATATGATTGTGAAGAACCAATGTGTTTTAATTTTTTAATTAAATATATACAAAAATTTGTATAATATATTGGATTTTATAAAGTTATATTCTAATTTTTTAATTAAATATATTAATAAAAATTTGTATTAGATACGATGAATCTGAATAACATATAATTGTGTAGGAGCTATGTGAACCCCAAGCATATGTCAAAATAACATAAATTTAAGGCCCATTGTTCATCATATAAGAGGAGGTTTTGGCGTGGTCTCCAAGAATGAATAGAGGGTTGTTGATCAGAGGGTCTCAATATTTCTACTGACCAAATAGATCAAAAGCACTCTGGTTTTAAATTACTTTATTGGTACGAGGATAACTACTTATGTATATATATAATAATTTTATAACTATATGTGCATATTTTTATTTGGTTTTACAGCTATATTTATTTATTTCTAACGACTGGGTTGATTTCATATTTTTATTTGTTTTATAGCTATACGTACATATTTATTTATTTATAACTTATGGGGTTGATTTGAGCGGAGAGTTACCTTCCCTTGTTGCATTGATCTTTCATCAAATGTTTTTATGGGTAAAATTGCTGGACATTTAGTGAAATTATGAGATTTATCGTTATTTGTACTGTGTTTGAAATTTATTATAAAATTATATTGGTTAGAAATCGAATATAAATAAATTAAAGTGGGAGATAAGATTAATATTTATTAAATATTAATTTGGAGACAAGATTAATATTTAATTGATATTTAGTTAGAGACAAGATTAAAAATAATTGGCAATAATTGAGAGTTGAGTATAGTAATTGAGAGTTGAGCATAATCACTGAAGATTTTAGAGGCAAAATTTCCCAAATTTACTATTTTTTACTTTTTTTGAAAAAAATATTCACTAGTTTGGTCAAAAATTCGCCTTGTTTTAACATATATATGATTAAATGGATGAAATTCACCAAATATTTACCAATTTTAATAGTAAATTACATGTTTTTTTATTGAATATTCGCCTACACTCTATACATCTGACTTTTCAAATTAGAATAATCACCTTCAATGTTATACAGAGACATAATATTTAAATCCTTAAAAAATAGCTTAAACATAATTCTTGATTCTTAAGTGCATTACACTTTGGGATTGATAGCCTTAACATTGGATAAATAGTTGTTGGATAATAGGTCATTTTACTCTTCAATCAATTTATTTAATCCATTTTTAGGAAAGTTAACTCATTCTTAGGATTGATTCCCTGTCAACTATATTTGTATTGACTCAAACTCATATAGAGCTTGAGTGGGCCTAATGGTTAAGAGCATGTGTTTCATCCCAAGGGGCCACTAGTTCAAAAGGGGGTAGAGTATGTATGCCTTCGTAGACTTAGGAGTCAAATCACTGCGTTGAGGTGAGTCCCTTGTCCCACAAACAAGGGGGTCTCATACACCAATGTGCAAAGGTGGGTCCTCTAGGCTCCTTAGTATTAGATATAAACATATAATTTTGAAAACATTAAAAAAACTTAAATTTATTATATCAATGGTTATTTACTTGATTATATAAGCATATAATTTTAAAAACATTAAAAAGATTGCTTGATTATAATAACTAGAATACAACTTCTTCAATTTAAAAATCTTATTAAAAAAATTAAACATAAAAAACTATTGGTTGGTTGAAAAAAAATTAAAACTTAAATTTGACGTTTACCATTTAAATTGACCGTCATAATTCATTGTATGTATATTTGAACTGAATACCAGGTTGTGAATAATTCATAGAAAGTATATTTTAACTAAATACCAGGTGGTGAATACTCACATGGTTTACAAGAGGAACGTGAGCCCCAGTGGATCTGTGAAATCCAAAACTCGATAGTTGAAGCACCAACAAATAACACTTCATCGGATGCTGAAGGAGGAGAATCTTTACATTTCACATTTCATCGGATGTTGACAAAGGATGCCATCAAGCTTATGTCAATTGTTAATTCCCTGAATATTTGTCTATGTTACACCGAAACTGCTCCCGAGAAGTGTGAAACCTGTTTCAATGGTTCTCGCACTCCCGGGAGCTTTGGCATTGTATGGGAATGTTACTTTTTTAGCGGGAGCTACAATGAGAGATTGGGAAAGTTTTGGGAGCTTTGAAGACTACTTCTTTTGGAGTTTCAACATTCCCTGGGGTTGGGGAATACAAAGCCTATAGAGAAATATGCTTAACTGCCCATAAAACATGAGCCTATGTTGAAGCCTTTGTGGGAAGAAAGGCAAAAGACATCCTTAACACTGATATCCTTAATTGAGAAATTGGAGCAATCTCTTGATGAGTTAAGAAAGCGTGTGACACCTCGACATAAAGGTGATATTTGGGATGCCATCCTCATGAGTATTCCTTTTGTTGTTTATGTATACATATCACAGAAGATTGTGTGTGCATATTGTATGTGGCAGTGAATGCTTAAACATTAGAGTTACTTTGCTTTTTCTCTTAAGAATAACTAGAGAAACATATGTAAAATTGTTCTTTTGTATTTTTAAGCCAGATTGTCAAACATTGGTCATGTGTCATAGAACTAATAAGGAACCTGACATTTTATATATATCAAAGGGAGAAACTCAAGGAGAGAGACACCTAGAGAATATCATTATATATAAGAGAGATTATATATTATTATTTATTATTTAATTGATTTTAATATTGAATTTTGATTCAATATTATTTTGATATTATATAAATTATATAATTAAAAAATATTTTTATATTTTTTATTATATAATATCACTGCTCCCAATGAGTAGTATCCTGTAAATTTTGGGAAACTTCTAGACGTTCCAAACACCCGTACCCAAGTTTTCAACATTCCCACATCCCAGAAACTCATGCAACATAGATATTTGACCGCACCTATGTCCATTTGATTGCTGAAAATTTGGGGAATCGAATATTAGGCAATCAGATGGACATGGCGTGGTCAAATATCTAGGCAATCAGATATTAGACAATCAATCAGACATGGTGTGGTCAAATAATTCACTGCCCCATGTCATGCCATGTCAAATAATTGACTACTCAGTTTGATTGCCTAATATTTGATTCCCCAAATATTCATTCGACAATCAAATAGAAATAAACACGGTCAAATAATTGACTACTCAATATCGTCTCATTACTAAATATTCAGAAATCAACCATAGACATACTGATTGCCAAATATTCAAAAAATCAACAATCAAACTAAACTATCGGACTCACATCGGCCTGCCAATCGCATTCCATCGCTTCGACGGGGAGTCGGCTCAAGGGGTCGGATATAAAACCGACAATTAGTCACAAAACAAGTTTGGGGTGCTGATTATTTCAAAATATCACCAACAAACTTAGTTTTGAATAAGATAAGCAAGATTTCTTAACCCTCCTATTCGTACCTAGGAATTTTTCAATGTGAAATGCAATTAGGTCGTTATAAAATACTCAACCGGGGGAACCTCAGCGACGAGAATTGATTCGTGAGGATGAGCGTCGAGTCCTTCGAATCGTTGAACTTCAAACCTTGGATGAGAAGCGAATCTGATTTCTTTATATTAGGGCATAGCGCCTGCGGGTCGACTTTGGATGAGATAAGAAACCTAAATGACACATTTCAGGCGAGGGCGTCAAATTCGACGCATCCAAGCGAGGGCGTCAAATTGCATATAAAAATACAAAAAAAACATTGGCCACTCAAGAATTCACATAACTTAAAGTGACGAGCATTCAAATCGAAACATCGTCATCAAATGGAAATCGAAACATTGTCATAAAATTTCCATTTGACCAGTAAAATAAATTTGAAATTCTAAACCGGCAAAATAATATATATGAATGGCACACCAAGATAGCACTACCTGCGAAACTTGCTATTCTTGGCCAGAGTTAGCTATAGATTGATGAGGAGGCCTAATCACCTTACGCATATTCTTAGGGCACATCTCCTCAAGGACTATCTTATTATTAGTTTACATGGTCAATGTAGTCCCATCACATATATCTGAATGGCATGCCTCTTTCTTGAGTATGTTGTATTATTTGTAGGTCAAAGTGGACTTTTTGGAGAGAATCCTCATTATTGAAAGTAGACTTTCGCATATTTTCAACATTTTTTTCAGAGCACACCTTTCCACCTTCTAAGTTTGATCCTTTAGACTTTGTTTTCCGTAATTTGAATAGGCACTAATCTTGGTCGACCCATTCATCTCTCCTAAAAGTTAATCAAACACTTTTTATGGATACCCCTCTTGCATGGGAGGAGATAGAGGCTAAAAGAGATATTTTAGTGATAGTGTCTAACCCCTCTTAGTTCCTTCAAGATCATATTTGTGCTTTAGGAATTTATCACAATAAGTGAGGATTTTAGAGGTAACATTTTGGCACCATCACCAAGGATAAAATCCTTTTCTACAATATTGTAGTCTTGCTACCTTTTATTTGGCGTGAGTGTTATATTTGAAGATCTCTTGCTCACCTAGTGACTCCATGAAGGAATCATGCCTTTGCTCATCAAATATCATTAAAGATATTGTTGTTTATAGAGGTGAGGGTATCCAACACACTTTAAGGTATTTGAAGGTTCTCATTGGAAACTTCACAAATTGGAATGAGGTATGAAGGTTGTGTAATTTCAGATTTATATCATCTCTCTATATTTCAAATTTGAAATAAGAAGCATGGCACAAAAGGTTGGTTTATGTCATTAAAATCCATGTGAGGGGTTTTAGGAAGAATTGCTTAACCCTTTCCATTTTTTGTGCATAGAAATCCACATAAACCCCATATTCAAATTCTTAAGAGGCATGTTCCAAGGTTTTAGGGAATTTCGCATTAAGTCTCATTGCATGTTGCAGCCTTCATTGAGTTTAAATTCCCACATTGTCCGTGAATATGTCAAGATGAAAATGTTTGCATATTCATTGAATCAAGAAAAGACATGGGAATGGTATTGTGATTTTAGGGTGAAGAAGATTTTTTCGTTTCCTTACTCCATTAAACAATTCTAGAAATTTTGGATTCTTGGTTATGATTAAGAGAAGCATGTTACATGTTTATATGATGCACATATTTTGGTTGAGATTTATGATAGAATGGGGGAAAATATCATTGATTTCATATTTGTAAATGAGAAGAACCCTTCAAGTTCCATATTTGTTAAAATAAATTAGAAATATGATGTTTATGTATACTTGGGTGAATATATTGAAAGAAGATGTGATGTGTCACTTCTAGCAAAGCTTGAAAGTAATTCTCATGAGGGCGACAAGCCCTCCTCCTCGTTCCATGAGTCAATTTTGTGCGATGTTTCATATATAGAAGAAGACAAGGATGATGAGACTATTGAAGATTGTATTGTAGTTTCCTACGAGTACAGTGAGGGCAATCAAATATTCACTTTGTCCTATCTTAAAGACAAGGTTTTGGAAAGCCACTTTCCTCAAGTTTTTGAATTCAATGATCATGATTTTGATTATTTGGAGAGGGAAATTTTTTTATGGAAACCCTTTGAAGAAGATGAATTTTCACATGTGTTTACTCCCCCATGTGAAGCAAAATAGGATAGCCAAGAGCATCAAAATATCGAGGTTTCTAAGACTAAAAGTCAACTTTTTTGTAACTTGGTTTGCCAAGCATCTTGGAGACAAATGGAAAAATCCTTATGAATAATAAATAGCTTTGTCTATTCATGAATAATGAGGATTTATTTTAGCCCAAGGTATTGTTATGATATTCAAAGTTCAAAAAATTTCCAACCATATTTCTCATAGACAGATCAAATATTTTGCAACATATGAGGCATGATGATGTATGTCTAAGTTCAAAAAAATTCAGCCACATAGGACTTTATCTCTTATTCATTTTATGCATGAATATGGAGCATGTGTGTTTAGGTCTATATTTTCTATGAGACAATGGTATTTTTCATTTGTAATTTATTGGATAAAGTTTGGCCACCAAAAAAAGGGTATCAAGCCTTTATGAGCCTTGTTTTCTAAACCTAAAGCTTTATAGGGCTACAAACAATGTTTTTGGCATATTTTTATTGTCGTTGCCTTAAACCTTATTTCTTGAGGGTGTTATCGATCATGTTTCATGTTTGGAATGTGTTATATTCTTTCCATGATTAGCCCCACATGTGATTAATGTGTTGGATGAAATAGGGGATCATAGTGTGGTTTCTGTTGGAGAATATAGTAGGGCGGTTATTTAAAATTTTTCTCCTTATCCTTGATAAAACATTTTGAACTTATGTTATCTTCTTATGTTATTTGTTAGATATTTTTCATCAAAAAATTATCAAGAGAAAAAACAATAGACACAAGAATTAGGCTCCAAGCTAGGGCAAAACCCCTCCAAGAGGAAAACCAAAAATAACTTCTTTTGTTCTTATAGAATATGATCAATTCAGAAAACTAAGACCCTAAACCCTAGACGAAGTCCTCTTCCAAGCACCAAGTCATCCCTCCAAGAATATTCTCCAAATAGGTCAAAGATCAACCAAGTCAAAAAAGGTCAAATTCCCTTCAACCTACTTCAAGTCTCAACTTTGGCCCCTAGCTCGGATCTGCAATCTCGTCCCGCAACTTCCAGCCCTGCAATAGCGAAACCCTAACATATGTGTGGGTAGAAGAGACCAAATATAGATCTCCTTCCTTCGCATTAGCTTACTCCTTTTCCTCTAGACTTTTGGATTCAAATCTTGATCTTCTTGTAAAGTTTCGTACTTGTAGTTAGGTCTGCAATTTCAACCTTGTAGCAACAATTGAAACCTTAGATACTTTGCATTTGTGAGAGAAACATAGTCACAAAGATCATATTTCAGTTTCTCCTTAAGATTCTTTCTTCTTCTAGTTCTTCGCTTACTTTTATTCACCTTTCTTACTTATGATCGAACCGAAAAAGTGTGTTCCTAATGAGATTAAGTTCTTCTTGTAGATAACCTTCTCATGAGGTTGAATAGCCTCAAACTGAGCCGATTTTTTCTGGTATGAATGACTTGTGCTTAGAGGCTCACAACGACTTTCTAGACTAAAAATAATATATTTTACATGTTACAAGTTGCCTAAAATGGACTTACATAAATGATAGACTCTTTTGATTCAAGAAAAATATTCTTTTGACATGAAAAACCCTAGAAGAATGAAGAGCATGCTTGACCTAGCTGACCAACAAAAAGAAGCATGAAACCCATGCTTTAAAAAATATTTTTCTTTCTTATTTTTCTTATAACATAAGATATACATAATGACATGAGTAAAATGAAAATTATGAAGATTGAAACTAGTTACATTTTCTAACACTCACTCTTAACTACGGAGGTATTCATAATTGTACAACCAGTACAAGGATATACTCAAACTAAATATTCCTCATAAGAAGAGTCAAATTTATAAGCCATCATTAAGCATCAACATGATAACCAACATTTTCAACATAGTAAAGCCGTAACTTGACAAGCTCTCTTTATATCAGAGAATAATGTTGGGATGTTTTACATGAGACACCACACTTCCTCTGAAAGGTACATACCCCATTCATATGTTCACTAGGTGTGTCCTTTTAGGACTATTCTTATCTTGGATTCCCAATCCTTAAATAATATCAGTCCTCTTTGACCACTCATATCTTGGATACTTGTCCAATCCTCAAAGAGTGTCAGTTAACAAGAATACTTCCTATCTTGGATTCTTTATCCTCAAGGGGTATTAATCTCATACTCTTATCCAAATATCCATTCTCTCTACCATGTCCTTCACTTAGACATATTGTTGTTAGTCTTATCCTAGTGCATAACACCTAATAGAAAGAGAATACAATGCCCATCATCACTCCCTCTCAATCAGGGAGGATATCCTCATTCCCTCTTAATTAGAGAATATATCCTTACTCCTTTTTAATTAAGGAAATTATTTTACTCCCTCTCCAAAATAGAGGATATTCCTAACTTCCTTTTAATTTGGAAGTAATTACCACAATCTCTTTGGATTGTCTTCATAAATGTGTCTAGTACTAGTTCTTCAAGTAGTAGTTGCATAGCTCCTCCTTTCTTTGTATCTCATCATATTGAGCCTATACTTTCCTAGATATTATGGAGCCATCCTCATCCTTTAATATTGTGATAGGGTTCATGCCATCAACCTTACACATCACTTTATTATAGTCATCATCAATGAAGGCATTATATTAAGCCTATCATAGCTCCCTCTAAGCATGAAATTGATCTTCATTGTTATCGAAACATGAACATTAGGTATCTTCTTATACCTCTACCTTTCAATCCCAAGATGATGATGTAAACATCTTGGCTACATAATGCTTTAAGGATTACCAAAACCATTCACTCAATCCATATGTTCTTTGAATTGAGTTCCACACTAATAGCTGAACTTTCCTCAACTGTCATTGTGCATTTTTGCAATATCTTTCTAGGTAGAAATTTAAGCAATATGTCAACCAGATAACCAATACCAAAGTATAAAAACTACCTTATGATGGTGCTTACATCAAAATGCTTACTTATAACTTTTGATATCAACATATTTATTTATGGTCCATCTTCATATTGTGCAAGAATCCTTCCCCATGCATTCACTTTTCAATCATGGTGCCCATGGATCAAACTTGATTTGCAAGCAACAATATCTTCCTTGGAGTTGTTATTAACAACTCACTTTCCTTCTTTTGAAGACCATACTTAATGTTGATTTAAGTCATTCTCTTTTGTGGGAGAGTCTTAATCTTTAGCCATTTCGCAGCATACCAAACTTCTTTTTCCAAGCATCGAATAATCATATGGAATACTTACTAAGAATATTCTTATAACTAAATCTTTTTGCAACATTCTTATAGATATGAACCCTGCCTTAAAGAAAATTTTATTTAAAAACATGCATACCTTTGCTTCCATATAACCATCTATCCATCCTTCCTTGAATGAGATTGCTTCTTACACCTATCAAATATAAGTTTATTTTCCCAAGAGGAGAAATATTTTAATTATGTCTTTCATATTGCAACTCAACCATATGCATTCCCTCATCATTCAAGACTATATATTCCTTACTAGATGGAATATATATCAATGATAATGCTTCTTCCAAGAAACTTCTTAAATGATGGTTCTTATTGGATCTTGATGATCCTTCTTTGCAAAATGACTACCTCTAACATGATGTTAGAAAATTCTTGGATGAAAAAATAATATGCAATATGGTCCCAAACTTCTCATTCTTGAAAGCTAGATGATTCCTACCAAATGTATACTCTAATTCTATTATCATATTCTTCTTTCTATGATGCCATTCTTTTTAAAAACCCAATACTCTTCTATATAATACATCAATGCATGTTATTCTACTTTCTACTTAATAAAAGAAAGAAAAATTGCATAAAGAACTTTATAAATGTGGGGCTTCCTTTAATAGTAAATATCCTTGGTATCTTCTCCTTACGGATTCTTCTCAGGTTCTCCCTTTTCCTCAACTATGTGAGCTTTACTCCTTTCCTTCTTTTTTTTGTTCTTATTGTTTGTACAATCCCTCTTTAAATTTCCATACTCATTGCATCCAAAGCATTGAACTTGGACATATATGGTTTTCCTTTGGACTTTCCAAACTTCCCTTTCTTCTCCTTCTTGGATTTAACAATATAATTTTGAGACTTCTCATTTGATTTGGTGTCATCCTTTGCCTTTATCTTAGTTTCTTCCAAGATACATTAATCCCATAACTCTTCAAAAGGAGTAGTATCATTTCTTGAGTAAGCACTAGTTGCAAAACTACTCTAATTTGGTGGCAAAGCATTCAATACACAAGTAGTCATTTTTAATCAGAAACAACTTCTCCAAGCCCTTGCAATTGGTCTCTTATTTGTGACATCTTCATAAGATAAGTGGCCATGTCTTCATCCTTTAACTTTCTTATTCTATATAGTTGATTACTCAAGGATATCTTCTGGCCTGATGTACTTATAGAGTACAATTTCACCAACTTATCATTCATGGATTTGGATGTCTTAAAATTAGCAACAAAGAGAGAAAGATGATACTTTATGGATTCAATAGAATCCCTTGTGTCCTCACTTCTCCCTTCTTTTAATTTGTTAACTCTCGAGTCTTCTCTTTTTCTGGTTGAGTAACTTCACCAAGATCATATTCCTTGACCTCATTTTTTGTTAGTATCAAATCAATCCTCTTCTTCCATGCTAGGAATTTTACTAACCCAACAAGCTTGTTTCTTTCCTTGTAAAATGTAGCCATATGTCTTGTAGATTGAGACAATGGAGCACAAAATGGAACTTACTTGTAAAACGAATTTCCTTCTTGATGATGTCTCCAACTATCTTGATTCTTTCAAGACCTTCAAAGATACTTCAATGAGGCCATAGAATGATGACTTTTAGGATGCATTTCAATAATGGTGTGTTCAGCAGCTTCGAAGAGTGGATAGTGATCCCAAGATTCTTTGATGCTTCCTTTCCTTCAAAGATGTCTTCCAATGAGCCTTCAAATTGATGACTTTCCAAGAGAGAGTAGCAACCTTTCTTTCAAAAATTATGAAGTGCATTAGAGAGTATTCAACAAGAGCTTGATCCTTCTTAAGATGGTGAGCCCTTCAATTTAGAAACCTTCCTTCTAGGTCAATAGGTCTTCTTCTTCTTTCCTTCTGTCCTTTTACAATGATTCCCATTGACAAGAAATCCCTTCTTATGTCAATTATATGGTCTCCAAGTTGCCTTCTTCTTCACATTAGCTCTGATACCATGTTGGAGAATGTAGTAGAGTAGTTATTTAAACTTTTTCTCCTTATTCTTGATAAAAGCTTGTGAACTTATGCTATCTTCTTATGTTCTTTGTTATATTATTTTCATCAAACAATTATCAAGAGAAAAAACAATACACACAATCGACACAAGAATTAGGTTCCAATCCGAGGTAAAAATCCTCCAAGGGGAAAACCCAAAAGAACTTCTTCTCTTCTTATAGAATCTAATCAAATGAGAAAACCAATACCCAAAACCCTAGATAAATTCCTCCTCCAAGCGCCAAGTTGGCCCTCCAAAAATCTTCTCCAAATAGGTTAAATATCGATCAAGTCAACAAGGGTCAAATTCCCTTCAACCTGCTTCGAGTCTCAACTTCGGTCCCTAGCTCAAATTTTCAATCTCTTGGTGCAACTTTTGGCCTTGCAATAGTTGTAGAAACCGTACCACGCATGTGGGTAGAAGAGATCAAATATAGGTATCCTTCCTTCGCCTTAGATTAATCCTTTTCCTCCAGATTTTTGGCTTCAAATTGTGTATTCTTGCAAAGTTTTAGACCTAGAGTTAGGTCTGAAATTTTGGCCTTGCAACAACTTAGAACCTAGATACTTTGCACGTGTGAGAGAAAGATAGTCACAAAGACCATATTTCGATTTTTCCTTGAGATGCTTTCTTCTTGTAGGTATTAGATTCCTTTTCTTTTTCTTTTTTACTTATGATCAAACTACAGAAGTGTGTTCCAAATGAGGTCGATTTCTTCTTATATATAGCCTTCTCATGAGGATGAATAGCCTCAAACTAGTCCAACTTCTTCTCATAGGGCCAACTTGTGCTTGGAGTCTAACAACGACTTTCTAGATCCAAAATAATACATTTTACATGTTACAGCTTTCCTAATAGGGTCTTATACAAATGATAAATATCGTTTGACTCAAGAAAAATATTATTTTGACTTGAAAATCCCTAGAAGCATGAAGAACATGCTTGACTTAGTTGACCAAAGAAATGGAGCATGAAACCCATGCTTTAAATAATATCTTTATTTCTTCTTTTTCTTGTAACATAAGAGATACATAATGGCATGAGTACAATGACAATTATGAATACCAAAACTAGTTACATTTTCCAACAATTTTATAAGGAGCAAGTCCCCTAAAAAAATGGGTGGTTTTTTTTAACCCATTTTGGCAGTTTTCAGCACATGATTTTCGCTTTTGGTATTTTTGTAGCACACAATGTTTCAATCAATTGTTTTCTAATTCCAATTAAGGAATTAAGGTTGTAATCTAATATGGATCAATGGATTAGGGTTTTTGGATGGCACAAGAGCCTATATTTTGTTTTGTAAACAATTAAATTGATTGATGATAAAAATTAGAGGTGAAACTCTTAATAGTTTGTCGATTTTCCTGGTTTGATTTTCAAGGGTAAGTCTATGTGTAATATGTGATTTCCATTGTTTTAGTTTTATGTTTATTAAGAATTCGTGTATGCAAATCATCACTATAAAAGGTTTAAAACTTACATCTTGAATGAGGGTTGTCATATCTTGAATTCAAAAAGGATGATCACATCAAATCCATCTAATAATGGATAAAGAAATCTTGTAAAAGTGCATACCAATCTTGGTACGATTTTCATGCTTTTATTTATTTTAATGAGCTCATGCCTTTTTCATCTACGCAATATGGGATATCACATTTTATGTTTGCTTGATTAAAAGCATCTCCTTGTTTTGGTTCATTATAAAACACAAAGGAGGATATTATGGTGGAGATAAAACACTACCATGGGTCCATTATGTGGAAGAATGTAACTAGCGTTGGTCTTCATAATTGTACTTGAGTCATAATAAAATGTATTTATCAAAATAAAGAAAAAGAAATCTTATTATTAAATAAATTGACTTATTAAAGCATGGCTTTCATTCTTGGGTAAATTGTTTTTAGGTCAAATCCTCCATTGAAGGATTCTAGGGTTTATGTAAAGTGTCCTTGTCAATGTCAGATTGTAAAGAACCCTTTTTGGGATTTATTTGTCAAAGAAGAAATTTATTTTATTGTAAAATAGTTCAATTATGCCTCCTCCACCAAGTTGGCCTTAACTGGGTAGCAGAATCACTATATAAAGGCAACAACTCGACCTCATTTATCACACACTCACAATAAGGTTTTCTCTACACGTTTTGGGATCACAAAAAGTGTGAATTTCAAGGAATAAGAAGAAGAAGAAGAATGGAGAAGAAGGAGGTATATCACAAGCATAAGAAGTCGAAATTCTCTCTATTTTTCCCACACATTTGAATCTGTGAAGCTACTTGAAGGGTTGTAATTTGTAGTTGTTGGGGAGGCCAAAATTCTAAAGTTGTTGGTGAAGTTGGGGACAAAATTTTTTGGTTTGATGTTGGGTTGTAGATGTTGGAAAAGAAGAGACTATTGAAGGTTACAGTATCTCATTGGAAGGTTGACTCAGTGTAGGAGGACGGTATATTGGTCTAGGGTCTTGGTCTATCTCATTTGAATTATTGAAGGGAGATTCCTTGACTTGGTTTTCCCCTATATAGGGGTTTTTCCCTGGTTGTACGCCTACATCTAGAGTCCTTGATCTTCGTGTTTTTATTTTGGTAATTGCTTGATGAACTAAGATAAAAGAAGAACATAAGAAAGATAATAATAATTCAAATAAATCACAAGTAATTATAAACAAGGGGAAATCTTTCTGCCTTTTTGATTTTCTAACATCGTTTCAAAGATGAGGTGAAGAAGGAAGAAAAAGGCAGGTTAAAATATCGATTGAGGAAAAAGGAGATCGAGAAAAGGTCATTAAAGGGGATCATATAAGGAGATAAGTCTACCAACTAGAGGAACTATGTCAAACTCAATGAAGGGAGAAAACAAATTAGGAGCCTCCAAATGCAGGGCTTGGAAAAAGAGGATAGACCTCATTCTTGAAAAGAACAAAGTTTTGGATCTCGTTCAAGGAAAAATCAAGAAGTCTATAGATGAATCAAGTGAAGCAAAAAAAAAAGTTTAGAGAAATCAAAATATTGGCTATGAACCTTATAGTAGATGGAGTTAAGGGTAACCTAATTCCATACATATCTAACATAAATTCCACTCAATAAGTGTATGAGGCTCTCTCCAAGTTATTCACAATCAAGAACATTGGTCAAATGGCATGCCTCAAGAATGAACTAAGAATTGTTGAGATGAAAAATGATGATATTGTTTCATCATATTTTATAAGCATGTCTAGAATCAAACGTGAAATCCAAGCAATAGATGAAATTGTCCCAAAAAAGGAGCTCGTAATTACTACCCTTCTAGGACTACCAAAATCTTGGAGTGCCTTTGCATCAAGACTTAATAGTTGGAAGGATACTCCAACATTTGAACAAATGTGGAATGCATGTAGTCAAGAAGAAGCCAAAATATCATTAGTAAACAACAAGAGGGAGGAAGAATAAAACACCTTGAATTCCTATTATTCTCATCACAAGAAGAAGGGAACCTTCAAGAAGTTTAAATAACCAAAGAAGAAAATGGACCTATCCAAGATTGAATGTTACAACTATCACAAGATGGGTCACTACAAAAGCCTGTTGTCTAGAGAATCGATGAACAAGCCTAAATAATTAGAAGTCAAGGACTTATACTACTAAGTCCCCTCTATCTCACATAGCCCTCTTAGTCTTTTATTTTTGTTTTGAATTGTTTGGCTTTATTTTTTGATTTCTAGAGTTTATAGGTCTAATGTGTCTCGTTATAACATTTTCCATTTTGATAAAGTTGTAGGTATCCCTCAATATTGGATTAAGACGGATCCCTCACCATTTTACAAAAGATAAGAATCTTACTCTGTGTCTTATATTTTATGTTTGGTTTCCATCTCTTATCAAGATGTGTTTGTATTGTATGCTAATAACCCTTTCTTTATATTTTCCTTAGATATGAAAGCCTACAGAATACACAAAAGTTATGGAGGAGACTTCATAGAATAAGCTTGAAGCATGAGATTACAAAGGAATCAAAGGAAGCCTTCAAATTGATGCCATTCAAGGTTTGCTAAGGAATAACTCAAGGTATGTCTTAAACTATAAGCTTAGTTATAAAGTTCTCTTCATGCAAAAGGTACAATCATTCTTCTTTTTAAATTTGTTTTACATTATTGGCATTGTTGTGTCTATGGTTTTGAATCATAAATATTCTTGTTAGGGTGATTAATCATCAAATTGAATCTACCCCCATTATATTATTATTCTTTTGGAACCCTAAAAAGGTTCATTGTAAAACCCTAACCTAAGGGTGTGTCAATATTCATTATGAAACCCTAGTCTACTTAGGGTTATTGACAAAATCTAGAATTCCTATTATTTTGATGTTTTGGTATCGTTATGATAAAAACCCTAACCCTTTATGGTTTGTTGTTATGTCTCTGTTATGTATTGAAACCCCAGATATTTAGGGTTTGGTGAATTAGGGTTTGTGAACAAAGCCCTTGTAAGTAAGATTCTAGGAATGAAACCCTAGGTGTATATTAGTCCGATTGAAACCCTAGTATGAATGAAATTGTTGTATACATAATTTTTATGTATTGATATTTGTGTTTACCTAGTAGATATTTTTGTGATATGCTAGTGCATTACTATGAAATCATAGATATGTATATGTGAGTATGGTAACCTAATTATTGATGCTCATAATTTGTGAATTCTAGGATTTGTAACAAAACTTTAGTAGAAGATTGATATTCCAAGATATAATGATATTGTTTCCAATATGAATTAGTTTTTTTGATAAAATGTAGGGTTTGAAACAAACCCTAATAGAGTCTAAAATGTATATTAGAATTGTTATTTGATTGAATAGCTTATATCTAAGGATTTGTGTCTTGAAGATGAAATCCAGAGTTTAGTAGAGTTTTTCATATATCTATGAAAGCAATATTGAGGCTCTAGATATAATGAGACTGATATCTTGATCGAGTTTCTTTAAGTTTTAATGATGTGCTCTAGGTTTTATGACAATAACCCTAGCAAAAGTTATGGGTCTCTTATTATGAACCTAACTAGGTTTAGGTATTTTATGTCTAAAGTATTTGATTGTTTTCATGCTTCAATTATATTGACATAGCATTGATACAATTATCTTGTCTTTGAGGTTTCTACGAGTCTCGTGATTATTTAGATTATCATCCGGATATATCGCATTAGGTTTCTTTTTTATCGACGTTTCGAACCAACAACGGTGGTTCATCTTCAGAATGTGAAAGATTATTGAAAGACTGGTCTCATTTTTCCAACTATATATATAGATATGCTTAGCCGACAGATATTAGGATTTATTAAATTATTTTTAAAT
>APFE030078757.1:147617-163603 GCA_000404065.3 Pinus taeda | reverse complement strand
AAGGCACTGATGGCAGAGATAGTACAATTGGACATATGGATCAATGGATGGAGTTCTCCCTAGTTGAGAGGGAGTGTTAAAATTGGCAACTAGGGCCAAACTCCATGTGGATCATCTTATTTATGGTAGCTGATATTTTTCTTGGATCCCTCTCATCGAGAGGTGTAGGATTGATCTAAAGATCATTCGATTCCGATAAGTATTCATGGAGATATGGATTTATTTGTCTTATGGGACAATTCGTCAAGGTTGGCCAACAACTAAACTGCCCCCACTTGTGCTCCATGTTTTGGTATGAATACAAGTGCCTTGCAAGTCATTTGAACACACAACCCTCTTGAGATTTCTTCTTCTCCATTTGTTTTGGGTTTTAGTGGAAAGAAGAATCTCTAAGGGAAAAATGCATGTCTAGAAGACACTATGTGCAACGAAAGAAGGATGCCCTAGCCGCAGGTCTTGTGAAGGTTTGGCCGTAGTTCAAAGGGAGCTCTGTCCACTGTTTAAGGGAGTTTCAATAGCCCTAATATTGGAGCCCTAGCCACAATTTATTCATAGACTAACACAGTCTATCATGCCCTAAACGTAGGTCATAACAATCCCTAGCTAAACGCAGTCATGCCCTAATCCATACGCTGTTTTGGAAGGGTTTGAGACAACCCTTAGACACAACAAAAAGGGATGCCCTGGCCACAGTAAAAAGACCCTATATGCTGCCCATACCTTCTCCTATACGCTGCCCTAATCTATATGCAACAAGGCAACCCTAACCACATCAAGAGAAGAGCCCTAGTGACAACATGAAGAATGAATGTGTTTGGGTGCTGGAAGTGCTATTAGTTAGGCATTTGGATGCCACAACTGTGTTAGGGAGACAGGTAAAAGTGTTGGGCCGGAAACTACCTCAAAGGGGCAGCATGGAGGGCAACATCTCTATGGAAGACAACAACAGTCATTAAGTGCAATTTTGGGCAAGTTTTGAAGTGCTGTTAGGGACTGTGGTTAGTACCCTAACTAGTTCCAGAATTGCAACAATGCATAGTAAGTACAACGGCATAATGATGTGATCGGTGGCAACATGATGAAGGCAACATTGTGCAGTATGGTGCAGCAATGGGACAACATGGTCATGATGGACATGCAGCAGTATGGACAACAAGAAGTATGGTGCAACAGTGGGACAACAATGCTACATGGTGCTGCAATGATAAGCAATGGGACAACAAAGGCAACTTGGTGAAATATGGTACAACAATGGGATAGTAATGGTCAATGGCATATAGTGCACAACGGGACAACGATGGTACAATGGTACAACATGGGACAACTAGTACTTAGTGCTGCAATGTTTCATGGTGGATACATAGGACAACAAGTACATAGTGCTGCAATGGTTCATGGTGGATACACACGACAGCCATGACATTGTGCAGTAGTGGCACATCGGGACAACCATTACATTGTGCAACAGTGGCACAATGGGATAGCAAGCATGTGCAGCATGGTGCTGCACGATGAGTTTCAACATGATGACGAGATGCAACACAATGATAGGTGAAGTAGTCACCTTGGAGAATAAGTTGAAGTAGCATGTCTTCAACTGATCTCATGTATCATCTTGTTAGAGATGATCTATTCTCTTATCTAGAAAGTCAAAGTGTTGACTTCTGTAGTAAATGTACTATCTCTCTCTCTCTCTATGCTGAACTATTGAAGAACATATAAGAAGAATTGATCAAGTGTTTCCCGACATTGGGGTTTGTCCCTGGCTAACACCACATCTTGTGTCCTCTTGTCTTGGCTTGTCTTTTGCGATTTATATTTATGTTCTATCTGTAGTTTACTTTAATGCTGATGTGATTGCTAATCTGAAAAAGATATTGAGCTAACTGTGAAAATTGAAATAAATTGCTCTAGCATAGAACATACCTAAATTTAACACTACTTGTCCCTGATTATCTCTGTATTGTCCTTGCATAGGCCCTACGTCAGCTCAACTGGGAAGCGTTTGCCCTCTAGAACAGTTTTTGGCCCTCTCGACTCAGAAATGTCAGATCTATCAACAAACTCGGACTTTTGCTGGAAGACTATGTTGCCTCTGTGTGAGCCCTCCTGGCTCAGCGTCAAGCTTTGCGTGGGCCCTTTTGGCCTAGCGTCAACCCCTCTTGGGTTTGCGCTGCCTCCTCTTGGTGTCTCTCTGCCTCTCTGTTGCATACCCTGGGTCTTGGAGAAGATATTCCAACCTAGCTATCCCTGCCCCTCACTACAATAGCCCACTATCGAAAGTCTCCCGGTAGCTCCTCTGATCTGCTTCAGAAATCAAACTTTTGAATTCTCTGTGTGTTCTGTAAGTGCCTATCATGCTTCCCCGTATAATCCTCTCGTTGATCAATCAACGACCCAGATTAGATCTTGATCAATGGCTAGGATCAATTGACTTGATCTCTGCCTTCTGCTAGAATTTTCACCCACAATTTCAATTAATACCCTTTAATTATTTTAATTAATCCTCTCGTTGATCAATCAACGGCCCAGATTAGATCCTAATCAATGGCTGGGATCATATTGACTTGATCTCCGCCTTATGCTAGAAGTTTAACCCACAATTTACATTAATACTCTTTAATTATTTTAATTTCCTAAGTTTAGATTTAGGGTCCCATTAAAAATAATTAATTATTTTAATAAACCTGTTTCTAGGTGGAATTTCGCAAAACGATTTCTGGGTATTGGAGAATGCATGTCTCTAAGCCTCCCTGCAAAATTTGAGACTTAGAGCACAATCATTGCTATCAGAAATCAACAGTCCCTCTTAGCGAGGAATGTGCTCTAACAATGCCTCCCACTAAAGCATCACCTTGACTTCATAACATCGTCCTCTGCGCTACTGATGTCTAACATGTTGTCCACCAACTACTGCGTTGTTGTTGTAACTGTATTGTTGTTTGCATTGCCACTATCAACACTGCATCCATACTACAACTCCCTCTAAAGCACTGCATCTGTGCTACTGCTAGCATTGCCATTGCGTTGCAAACTGTTGCTTTTACTCCATCAATAATGGGAAAACATCCTAAATTACCGAACTAACTATGTTCAGTATGATACCATGTGAATGCTGAAGCTTGATTGCTGCTAGTCTCTGTGTTGACCCTCTGAATCTTCTGTGCTGCTGCTGACCTTTGCTCTGTGCCATCTACATTGTTGCCATCTTTGCTTTCCCTGTTCAGTCTCTGGCGCTCTTAGCCACTGCAACTGTCTCCCTAACACTCCTAGGCACCATTTGACACTAGTCCATTCTGCTACTTCTGATTGGGACTCATGTAGTAAGGAATTGATCCAAGAGGTGGGCTGCTCAAGGATCCTGCCTATCTGTAGCTCTCTCGAACTACAACTCCACATCATCCCACCTCCCTCCTAGAGGTATCTCGGCTGTCATGGTAAACTCCTCTTCCTCAACCTTCGCGGGTGCAAGCTTCAGATTGTGTTTCTCATCCTTGTCCTTCTTCCCAAGAGGACACTGTGTAGCGTAGTGACCCATCTCACCACTCCTGAAACACTTGATCTTCTAGACGTCCTTCTTATGTCTTCGTTGCTCTTGTTGTCCCTTTGATGCAAGGGCTGCATTCTCCTCCTCCTCCTTGGGATTCGACCCATTGCTGCTGCTTCCATCAAGTTTAACCTTGACTAAGTTTCTCCTCAGCTTCTCTTGTTTTAGAGCTGCCCACATCCCATCCCAATTCGGCAAAGCTGCTCTGCCCAGGATACTCTGGACAAAGACTTGCCACTCATCTGAGAGAGAATTGAGGGCCAGTCTATCTTGAGGAGTATGCCCCATAATAGACAATTCATCACGAGTCTCCTAAAGCTTCGTGAGGAATGGATCCACACGCTCCCCTTTCTGCATCTGAGAGATCTCAGTTTCTGCTCAAGGTACATCTTCCATTGCTCAAAAGATCCCTGATATAACATAGACAAAGGGTCCCACATCCCTTTGCAGTCCCTCTGCTAGCGATGTGAGAGACCACGTGATCCTTCACTCCTTCGAGGATCATTCTTTTCACCTGCGCATCTCAGCCTTTTATTTCTTCAATGGATCTGCATCTGCAGGGACAATCACTACGCTGTCGACGTATGTCTTGAGGGCATGCTCATCTAGAGGGAACGACATTGTTGCCTTCTAGACGACATAGTTGGATACCCCATCCAACCTGCCCTGATCCCTCAAGCCAATGGTTGCCATTTTTGCCACAAATGTCGAAAATCTTCTCTCTCCTCTTCGCCGCTGTTAGGCTAGCCTACGCACTCCTTGCTGGAGCTAGTAAAAACAACTGCCCCTTGCTACTGCTCAGCTCTAGAGAATTTGAACTCCTTGGCTAGGAATTCTCCGAGGAAGAAATTCCCTCAACTGTGCTCCTTCCTTCTCCTTTGACGTCTTTCTGCCCAACAAACAACATGTAGAAAAGACTACGTCTCACCAGCTCTCCTCATGTTGAGGCTTCTACATTGCTCCCTCTGCCCCAACAAACTTTCAAACTAGGAGTCCTTCCTCTCTGTCGACTCACTCGAAGGGACACTGCCTTGAAAATCATCCCTTCGGCTAGGATTGCGCAAACCCTATGGGGTTTCGAACTGCTACCTCTTGCAACTTTTTCGATCTCCCTCTTCTGCTCAGTGATGGGTTCTCTCGCACTATTCTTCTTGCTTCACCTGCACTGCTCTGATACCATGTGAAAATTCCATAAACCAAAATCCCTATTGCAGCGACTGATTAAACTTATCTTATTTGTTAATCTCTGAAACAAATTATTTATTGCTTCCTACAACAAATATCGAAGCTAATACGCTGCGACCTACACCAATTAGATAATATGCCCAAAACAAGAACAAAACAATAGAGAAAGATACAACACGAATGACACAATATTTTTTCGACAAATGTCCCCTTAAAAACCCAATGCGGGAAAATCGGCGCAACAACTTTGAGGGTTTTTATTATTATGCAGTAGTTTCTGAATACAACTCTGGATGCCCTTCTGACAATCTAGTTACAGAGAAAATAAACTGGTAGAAAAACTTAGTGAGATTACCTCCCTCTACCTGACTAGTCCCGACTGTTTTGGTAGCTGAACCAATTGTCCCCGACTATCTCTGCACTGGCCCTGCGTAGGCCCTGCGTCATCCTACAAAGACTCTGTGTCAGCTCAACTGGGAAACATTTTCCCTCTGGAGTAGTTTCCAGCCCTCACGACTTTGAAATATCAGCTCCCATAGCAAACTCGGACTTCTGCTGGAAGACTGCGTTGCTTTTGCATGAGCCCTCCTGGCTCAGCGTCAAGCTCTGTGTCTACGCTGCCTCCTCCTGGTGTCTCTCTGCCACTCTGCTTATCTTGGGTTCTGGAGAAGATACTCCAACTCAACTATCCCTGCCCTTCACTATAATAGCCCATTATCGAAAATCTCCCTGCAGCTCCTTTGCTCTGCTTTAGAAAATCGAACTTCTGAACTCTCTATGTGTTCTCCAAGTGCCCATCAAGCTTCCTCTTGTAATCCTCTCGTTGATCAATCATCGACCCATATTAGATCCTAATTAATGGCTAGGATCATATTGACTTGATCTCCGCCTTCTTCTAGAAGTTTCACCCATAGTTTACATTAATACCCTTTAATTATTTTAATTTCCTAAGTTTAGACTTAAGGTCCCATTAAAAATAATTAATTATTTTAATAAAACTGCCTCCGGGTGGAATTTCCCAAAACAATTTATGGGTATTGGAGAAGGCATGTGTCTAAGCCTCCCTACAAAATTTGAGACTTAGAGCACATGCGATGCTACCAAAAATCAACATTGCCCAATTCTTAGCCAATGCATGAGCAATCAAAATGAAAGGAACTTTGAATATCCCAACCTTGATGAACAATAAACTACTTTATTTTTAAGGGGGAATTAATGCACAAATAAAAGCTTGTCGGCCAAGCTATGCAAGAAAAAGAAAACCAATGAAGAAAATGACACACAAGAGGGGCGGTAAAAATGGGTCGAGGAAAGGGGTAACTTAGGACCCATGATTTCTCCCTCTTCACATTATTGTGCTCAAGAAATATGAAATTTCATAGTCGTTACAAAGATTGTGGCATCCTCTATAAAGTAGACCCTCACTATGACATTGATCGCTTGCACCTATTGATTGATGGGTCAACCTAGGTGCTGTTCCTCCCCTTAGTGATGGTAGCACCTGATTGGGCATTAGGAGTTCCCAAGGGGATTTCACATGCATGGTCCTGATTCCATGGGAGTGTGAGAGAGTGAGGGCACCCTAAGCATGAGTTAAGTTGGAAGTTTGGTTAAAATAGTCCACTAAATCAAAGAACAAGAGGAAACTAGAGAGCTAAAGGCATCTTCAAAACCAAATATTGGCACGTTTTTTCTAGTAGCATATAAATAATGAGATTTAAGACTTACCAAAGGTGTTATTCATTTTAATAGCTTAATAATTTGTAGTTGAATAGGGAAACATATAGATCAATGTCATAAAAAATCGACGATCTACTAGGAGTATCACATTTTTGTAGTAGAATGGCTATATCTTCCCCCCACTTCTCATCGTCTTCATCATTATCATTTGGATTGTCAACATGTTTGAGTAGTCGACTTTGTAGAGGAGAACATAAAATCCTAGGATAGTGTTCTTTGAAATCCCAATGCCTGGTGTAATTTTTGAATTCTATAATGGCTATTTCATATGTGAGACATTTATAGTCCCCAATGCTGAAATCATTGCTTGTTGAACAAGCTATTGGATCTATTTTTAAATTAGGATTGAGGTTGTAGCCACCCGTTTATAATTAATTCAAGCAAGTTATGGTGTTTCGCTCTTCTTCACTTTCTATCTTATATAATGTTGAGTAAGCTAATGTATCTATGTTGTGACTTGCCCATTATTTTGCCTCTATGCACATATTTTTTTCCTTCGAGTTATTGTCAAATTCTAACCCAAACAATTCTATCATTTGTTAACTTAGTAGATTAGATCTATTGAATAAAACCATGGTTAGGGTTTTAACAAAAGCAAGATTTATTCAACGAAATCACAACCAATCTTATATTCACACATTACACACATTTTCTGCCCAATCAATAGTTCTTCATTAAAATAGTATTAGAGTCTACTCCGCCTCCCTTACTAGGAAAATGGCGCTTTGAGGAAATTACATATACAACATACTGTGGTTGTGATCTAGTTGATCAAACCCTAGATTTGTCCTTCGATCTATCTTGGTTGAGCTGGATCTCCTTTGTTGCACCCTTGCACCTTCCTTAGACCCGATACACTTGAATGGAAGTCCTTCCCCACCCAATCATTGTAGTGTCCTTCTGTCAGTGTCTTGTGCTCACTCAGTGCTTAGTCTCCCCCCTTAGCCTAGCGTTTTGTTTTATAAGCTTGAGTTATGACCAAATACCTAACTGTAATCTCCAAGGTGATGAGTGGTTGAGATTAGATGTCAACATCACTTGAGATTGATGGTTGAGATTATATCGAATTCACTAATGCAAAAACCTTTGCATTTCATTAGATTAACTCATTTTATCTTATAAAAGGAAATTACTTTAATCACTAAAGTAATTGTGCATGTTAAGTATTATCTTTCTAATACCTAGCTACTAATTTAATACAAAATTTGTGATGAAGATACTGAAACTGGATCTCTAATCACTTTTACAAAATATGCCGAGTATTTTAGCAAATAATAGTAGTGAAAAATAAATTCACAAAGACATAGGCACACAATAAATAATACACCAGAAATTACCTAGGAAACCCCAACTGGGGAAAATGTGCCAACTTGTGTGTTTTTATTAATCTTCTCAGCAAAGATCTCAAATAATGATTACAAATCAGAGGGAAAGTTTTCCCTTCAATTCGTTGTTCCTCAACGCACTGATCTGCGCACTCTTATCCAACTCGGCTTCCTTGTCTGCACAACTGTTACATCTAATTTGGCACTCTTGTTTGCGCATCTATTACATGTTAACTCAGAGTTGTTCTAGGCTAACTCGACCAACCTGTCTGTGCAACTGTTACATGCTAATCTAACCCTCTTGTCTGCGCAACTAATATATGCTAATCTAACCCTCTTGTTTGCACAACTATTACTGGCTGACTTGCAACTGTTACAGGGTAACACGACCCCTATGCACAAGCTAACTTGCCCTTGAAAGATAAATATGTTGGCTGAAGAAATCGCTTAGGCTATTCAACCCCTCTTCCTGTTGTAATGCGTTGATCTAGAAACCCTTCTTCGCTGAGTTGAAACACACAAGTCTCTAGTGCTTAATCATGTCGATTATGTCTGCTCCCTTTCTCTCCTTATAAAGTCGACTTGGCCTTCCATCTTCCAAGAACGACTGAGATTAAAATTCAATGGATGACAAATATTGGCAACAACCTAATGCACTCTGGTTGGCTCAACCATAAACTGGCTCAACTGGTTGATTATGAAGTAAATGTCTGGTTGTTGGTTCACTAGATATATCAATGTTCCTATGAGTTGCCTAAAAAGAGTAACATCTACTCGCTCACCTCTGGTAGCATCGACCTTCCCCGAGTTTGTGACTAGAGGTGTTGTCATGGGCCCACAATCTTGCATGTGGAACCTCTTGAGAATACCCTGTGTGTACCTGCCCTGTCCCAAGAATATCTCCCCATCACCCTTCCAAACCTCCAACCCAAGGAAATAGTGCATCAACTCTATATCCTTCATCTCAGACTCTTCCGATATATCTATTTTGTAGTCACATATGAGCTCCTCATCCCTTGTCAATATCAAATCATCAACATATATAACAAGAATGAGAGGCTGGCCCTCAACCACAATATAATACAGGTTAGGGTTAGCTTCACTCTTGGTGAAGCCCAATCTGAGAAGGTAGTTGTCTATCCGGGCATACCATGCCCTTGGTGCCTGCTTGAGCCCATAAAGAGCTCTCATTAGCATGCACACATGCCTGTCTCTACTAAAAGTCTCAAATCCCTTAGGCTGCTCGACTTATATCTCTTCATCAACAACTCCATTAAGGAAGGTGATCTTCACGTCCATTTGGTGGATCTTCCACCCCATTTGCACAACAATTGCCAGGGTAGTCCTAATGGATGAATACTAGGACACTGGTGTAAATGTCTCATCATAGTCTATCCCTTCCACTTGAGAGAACCATTTGGCCACAAATCTAGCCTTACAGTTCTCCACAATTCCATCAACGACATGCTTACTCTTGTACACCTAGTGTGAGCCAACCACCAATTTGCCAACTGGTCTTTGCACAATCTCCTAGACATCATTCTACATGATAGAGGAATGCTCCACCATGGCATCTCGCCATACCTGCTGAGAAGCTGACTGCTTATAACAAGAGGGCTTTGAGTCGATCACTTAAGTTAAAAGTGCCATGTACCCCATATATCTCTATTGCTATTTACTTTGTCTGAATGTGGAGGTGGGGGATCCAACTCTCTCCCGAGCAATGTTGCAAACATCGGCATCAGGATAAAATCGGCAAGCGTCCGGAAAACCAAAAAATCGTAATAATCGGGAAAATATTGGTAAAAAGCGGCAAACATCGGCAAAATTAAGATACCATAAAAATATTGGTAAAAATCAGCAAACATCAGTTAAGCCAAAAAATCGTGATTTTGAGATAAAATCGGGATGTTATCGAGATGTTCGCAACACTGCTCCGGAGCTCCCTTGATTTGCCCACCTGGCTCATGCTCTCCCTGCACTGGGAGTCACTGGCTGAGTTGGCACATCTAGCTCTACTCTCTCCCCTTGTTCCTGCGTCTTCTTCTTAATTGCGTGCTGCTCAGCTTGCCCAACAATCGGCTGTGATGAAGTCGAAGGAACTGGCTGAACCTCCTGCTTGGGGGCCTACTGCTCCTCCTGTGCTGAACCCTGGTCACGCTCTACGGACTACATGAGAGCCCTCTCCTCCTCGAACTTCACATCAACCCTGAGCACTGTCTTCTTGAGTGCTGGGACATACACCCTGTACACCTTAGCTATCTCATTAACTCACATTAACTCACTTTTCTTATAAAAGGAAATTACTTTAGTAATTTCTTTAATTGAATTAATTGCTAAGGTTAAAGGCCCTTTGGATGACCTCCACACATCTAGACACTTAGACCTGTGCGGAAGTACCTTTACGGTGCTGCTATAATCAACACTACTGGCCTTATATAGTGCGATCACCCCTACAAAACCAATGGCTCTTCTAAACCATGTATCTCAGAAGATCCACCCCAAGTCCTCCAATCGTATCACGAAAGGAGTTGAGAGCAGGTATTGGAGGGATTGGGCATGGATGACCATAGTAGGCCTAGGGCACCATAATACTCAGCCTCCACATATCCTACAAGGCTGCAACTTGCAGTCTCTGGGCTTAGAATGGTGTTGCCAAATTGGAAATGCATATAGGTACCCTTGCTGACAGGTAGGGTAACAGGATCCATGTGAAGTTTTGTCACCAGTCTTAGTAGAGGAAAAATTTCATATGAAGTTAGCAATGAGCATGTTCTAACAACTTATATACAAAACATTTTGTGCATGTGCTTATTCCTTGTTTCCCCAGAAGAACGGATTTTATCTGTGTAACTGGAGGCATTGTTGTCTTGTATTTCTGGTTGCTGCAGCCCCTTTAAGTTGTGTTACTGGTGTTAGTGGAAGAAAAAATTTTATGTGAAGGTGACATGATATGATGAGCATGTGCCAACAACTTATTATATAGAAAAAAATAGTGCAGATGCTTATTCCTCATTTTCTTAGAAGAACAGATTTTATCTGACTGACTGGGGGTATTGTCATCTTCCATTTCTGGTTGCAGCGGCCTCTTTACCTTGGAGACCTCTTATGAGTGTTTATCTTCGAGCTCATATCCTGTATGAAAGATCAGAACATCGTGGTTGGACAAAAGATGAAATCAGTGTACTTAAAAGGTATATTTTACAGTGTTATCTCAGTTGAACGATAAGTTCTTACAGGAGGGGCTCACTATGTCGCTAAGGCATTCTTTGATGTTTCTCAGAGTCACTTATTACATCATAAGGCTTCTATCATGAAATTCAATTCAGCATTTTGATTGAATCAGAACGATTCTGTTTATTTATACATGTACTTTATTTTCCATATCTATTGTGATCCATGCATTCACTAGTGTTTCTGTGAGACGATTGTAGCTTGCAAGCCGAGCATGGCAATAATTGGAAGAAATTATCAGAATTTCTTGGGAAGAGTAGATACCATGTGAAAGATAAATGGCGGAGGATAAAAAGACAAGGTTTAAATTCAGGTATTCTTTTCATATATTGCTTTTCCAGTAGGGATTTTGCAAATGGCCTTTTGTGTTAGACCTTTTCTTTTCCTCTTCTATGTTATATTAATGGTTTCTTGGTGATTTGTTTGAAAGAGGTTTCTTCTATGGGCAGTAATATCTGATGTGTGCAGAATAGAGATGCTTCTTCTGTATTGTGTAGGCTATTTTCATCTTACAACCTGTATCACTCTTTATGAGGACAGAAATTAAATTTATACAAGTTACAGTTTTTAATGCCTCTAGGTATTTGTTCTACAGAGCACAAGAAATGGTTGTTTTGTTTGAAAATATCTGCCATTTTTTTCAAGGATGGACATAGTGATGCCGAAATTGTTGATTAGATAAATTTCAAGCATACATTGCAATACAAAACAGGCATAGATTGTTGTTTAAGTCGAAACAGTTGGCAATTTTTTCCAAAAGATTTGCTAGTTTGCGAAATCTCAAGTACTTGCTATTGAATTTGCCAGATTTGGTAAATATGATTGTGACAAATCTGATATAAATTTTATACCTGAAATTCTAATATGAGAAATTTTCTTATATTAGAATAACAATATAGAGTGGTAGTTAATGTTTTTATTTTTTTGGGTTGAGGTTAGGCACTTTGCATTATGTCAAATGAGGATTACATAGACCAAAATTTTTCTTTCACTGGTCTGCCCTCTTACCCACCAAAAGTGGCTGACCCCTAGGAAAAACTTTTCTCCAAGTCATCTCTTCCAACCAGCGGCCAGTAGCCCCTGAGAGCCACTAGTAACCAATGATGACATGTCATTCATATCTCCGCCACTTGTATCAGTGATATGTTTCCTCTCCCATTTACACAGAGCACATGTTGGAAGGTGGGCTTTTGATCAAAAAGTACTTTAATTCATTTTGCAGTCGGGTGCTTATGCTTGTTTGTATTTGGGCATTTTGACTTGGAAGAAAGAAGGGTCTTAGCCGTCATCTTGTTCCATCACCTGAAATGGAGGGTTAATTTTCAATCCTAGTCAAGTGGGACCTCCCCTAATAGCCCAATGGGCATAGGAGGGGAACCACTTGGAAAGCCATGATTAAAATAGTGTAGCCCCATCTTTCCCTATTCCATACTCAACACTTTCCATCTTACATTACAAGCCCCTATTCCACCTACATTCTTTGGGTTCAACTAACCCCTGGTTCATTGGGATTTGGCACCTACACATCCTCATACCTAGGTAGGGCCTGGAAATGTGTAAATTTGGCAGCTCAAGGACAAATTCCCTCCTTTGGACAACCTTCCTCATCCAGACAAGACCCTCATTGCTCTTGGAAGAATTTAATTTGGTTAAGGGATTTTTTTTTTTAAATTTTAAATTTTGTAATGTAAAAACCCACATGTGCACAAAAGTACAGGTCGACTTTAAAGACAAATTGGGTCTCCTCCAATGCCTATAAATACAGCTCAATGGCACCTCATTTGGACACTCATCACACCATCTTCTTCTTCTCTTTGGAGGTTCGTACAATCTGAAATTGCAGGACTTTTTTTCACGTGTGTGAGTAGGAGAGAGAATTTTAGGAGGGCCGAAATCAGCTTTTGACAAACATTGACTTGTTGGAGTTTGGGCACACTTTGACTTGGTTTGACTTCTGATTTGGATCTGTTCTTGGAGGTCGCATTCTTTGGCACAAAAAATGAGATTTTCTGGGCACCTTGACTGTAGTTGACCATAGGTCTGACCATGGACTTTTTCTCTATTGATCAGGTTTGATTGAGTTGTTTGGGATTGTTTTGACTTTGTTTTGACCAGCAAAGGAAGCTGAGTATTTTGATTTTTGATTGATCTGATTGGGAGGTTGTTTGACCATTGACTTATCACTGGTTAGGGCATCTTTGACTACGGTTGAATGCTATTGACTTTGATCAGATTTGATAGTTTGACCAGATTTGACTTTTGGGCTCATCTCTTGGATTTTGGATATTGGTTTGTTGGAAAATCAAAGTTGTTTACCTTTGACTTTTGATTGGTGAATTGAATCATTATACTCTCTTTGCTAAACATTTTATGACAATCTAATAAGAAGAAGAATTTGAAAGGGTTTCCCCCTTAGTGGGGTTTTTCCCTTGTCTTTGACCAAATTTGGTGTCTCTTGTTATTGCTCTTGATTGTCTTCTTTTGTACACTGTATTTACTATTCTATCTACAATTGATATTGATCATTAGAAGATTAAATTGTTTTGAAAGAGATTGCTAATTGAAGCAAAGAATTGGGCTAAAGTGATTGTAATAGCATAGAATAGTGGAAAAATAACATGGTATCAGGGCCAAGGTGAAGACAAGCCCAAGGAGACAAGAGATAAGCGCAATCATCTTTGGAGGAAGCTGAAGGAGCCTATTTGACTTGGTCAAGATGTCTACCTCTTACTTCAAGGATTCTGAGACGTTGGGTAACTCATCAAACTTTGCTGCTTGGAAGATCAGGTTGGACGTGATAGGATGAAAATGATGCGTTGGAATATGTGGAAGGAAAAGTTCCTGTACCTCCAGAAAATGCTCTTGCTGCTGCCAAATTCAAGTACAAGAAAGGCGAGTATAAAGCCAAGAAAATTCTCATTGATGGTTTGCAAGAGCATTTACTTGTTTATGTTGGATGCTTGAAGAAGTCTAAGAATATCTATGATACACTGGTTGGAATGTATGATGTCAACAACTTGAATCTTATACTCTCCCTAAGAAATCAAGTCAAGGACATGAAGATGAACAAGGGGGAATTCGTGCAATCCTATGTCATGAGGGTATCCCACCTAAGGGATCAATTACAGAGTGCAAGAGAGCCTATATCTGATAGAGATTTGGTGATGGTGGCTCTTTAAGGGCTTCCTCCTATTTGGGAAACCTCCATTACTACTATAAGCATCAATAATGTACTCTCGACATTTGATGAGCTCGTTGGTAAATGCACAAGAAGAGACCGGGATGATTGTGAGAGGGAGGATTCAAGAGCATGAAGGAGAGCCCTCTACATTTGTTGCTCAAGATAAGAAGAGAAAAAGAAGAGGAAGACCCTTTGGTTCAAGAAGGCCTCCCTCAGATTCCAGGGACTTCAATAGAAGATCCAAAAGGGAATTATCGAAAGTTGAGTGCGACAACTACGACAAGCATGGTCACTATGCTTGAGAATGTCTGGAAAAGAGAAATGATTCAAGGTCCAACTACAACAACAATCATGGCTTCAACAACAATAGGTTCAATAATATAAGAAGAGGAGATGATAGAAGAAGAAAGGATGATAGAAGAAGAAGAGATGTTGAAGATGATCGTGAAAAAGGCCATTATCCTCAAAAGAGGTCAAGGAAATCCGGGTATGAAAATAATGCAATTGCTAGTCAATTTGAATATATTTTTATTTATGCTCTTTCTAGTTCTTCCCTTCCATATTCGTATGATAGTTGGTAGATAGTGGGGTCTCTAGACATTTCTCTGGATATCGGGAAAGCCTCTCAAACCTAGTTGAGAGGGAGACAAATCTAAAAATCATCCTTGGAGATAACTCTGCTCATCTAGTGAAGGGTTTTGGTTCTATCAAATTCCATTTGGACTCTGGTGAATCTGTTCTTCTTCATGATGTTATTTATGTTCTGAGACTATAGAAGAACTTGGTATCTATATCTGCCTTGGAGGACAAAGGGACGAGAGTAGCCTTCATAAGGGGAATAATTCTCACTAGGCCTATGGAATCTTGCATGAGGGATGCTTTTACCTTGGGATATAGAATTGAAGGACTCTATAGAGTCAATGGAAGACCTCTGCGAGCAATGGTCCATGACATCAATCATCAAAGTGAGCTATGGCACCAAAGATTAGCACATCAACATTATGAAGCCCTGTGAAAATTAAAGAAGTTAGTTTTTGGGATACCTGATGTTCAAGCTAGTCATGATGGAGTATGTCCAGGACGTGCCAGTGGAAAGAAAACAAGGGTACCATTCCCCTCCAACAGGAACAAGACCAGTGATATTCTTCAACTTATTCATTCCAACTTATGTGGACCTATGCTAGTGCACTCTCTTGATGGCCATCTCTACTACATAAACTTTCTTGGTGACTTCTCTAGGAAAACATGAATATTCTACTTGAAGCATAAAGATGAGGCTTTGAACATGTTAAAAGACTTCAAGGCCCTGATAGAGAATCAAATAGGGAAGAAAATCAAGGTCTTCAGGTTTGACAATGGTGGAGAATATACATCAAATGAGTCCGTTGACTTTTGCAAGAAGGCAAAAATCAAGAAGGAAACTATTGTACCTTATAATCACGAGTAGAATGGTGTGGATGAAAGAAAGAACATGTCCATAATAGAATCTGCTCGAGCTATGCTTCATGATCAAAAGCTGTCAAAGTTCCTTGGGGAGAAGCTACAAATACAACAGTCTATGTACAAAACAAGGCTTCTCATCAAGCTTTGGATAACAAGACTTCTGAAGAAGTATTCACAGGTGTGAAGCTTGATGTTGGACATCTCAAGATATTTGGTTGCCCCATATATATTTTCATGTGCCGAAAGATAAAAGGAACAAACTAGAAGCCACCAGAAAGAAAAGTATGTTTGTTGGATATTGTGAAAACTCTAAAGCATTTAGAATATATAT